>JANAVB010034322.1:0-148630 GCA_029216955.1 Iris pallida | reverse complement strand
GAGACAGCAGACGGTGCAGAGGATTGCGCAGGGATTGTACGCAGGACTTTGGAGTCCACACTGAGCAGACTTTGCTCTTGGCAGAAGTCGCAGTGCGACGAGTAGTCCCGGAGTTGATCATCGCCTCGTAGGCCGTCTGGTTGACCTTTACAACCAGCGTCTTCTGCGTCTTTCTGATAGACGCAACGTCACATTGAGTTGTCACTTTCCTCGTCGGAGGAGAAGTTGTCCCCAGCAGAGTCGCCATTTTGTTTACAAAAACAAAAGTTGTTCTTTATTTCACAAACTTTGTAAGAAGATTACAATAGAATTCTGGAAAAGTACAACTATAGGAATCCGATCTGAAGACGATCGCTTTCCCTTTGGACGATGTGAACTTTGAAGACGGTAGCCTCTGAAGAATGCAGCAGCACTTTGGCAAGAACTCCTGATCTCTGGTTGATCTGATATTGATTCTGATTTTTTTTATCGTTTTTGATCCCCCTATGAAGGACTTGAAACTCTATTTATAGAGTTCTAAAATAACTAATTTTTAGTTATTCTGGATTACGCCGGATGGATTGTACAGACATTGGACTGCACAAGCAGCGAACTGCGCTGGCAGTTACTCGATCGTGGACCAACTGTATGAGATACGTGGTATTGTTTAATTGAAATGCGCTTGGTCGTGTACAGACGGTTGCCACGTGATGAACAATTGATGGCATGTAGGCCGCGTGTAAATTATCAGTTATCTTGATGGATTATGCCACATGAACTGCGCTGACTTCAGACTGTGCTGGGATTGAACTGCGCTGTAGGGAATCTGACAGACTGCGCTTCGATCGGGCTGGTAGCTTGTGCTGGCTGTACAGCTGTCCTCGAGCGCTGTACTGCACGAAAACGAACAGTTTCCTCGTTCTTCGAGCTGTCAGCTGTCAGAAGATCTGATTTTCTGTCAGATAATGATAACGCGGCCACGTCAGCTAGCGCGCTTGGATGGGTGCGCAGTTCAGCTTGCACAGTTGAGTTGTTGCGCAATCTGTTTTCTACGTAGTTCATTTGAAGGGTGCACAATTTGATTTTCGTTACTTTTTTGATGGGTGCAACTTAATTTTTAGGACCTACAACCTGGGGCTTAGCTTTCCTGCTCTACCGAAATGGATGGTCCCTCTGGTAGGAGAGATCTTCACGAACACACTATCACCTTCTTCAAACTCCAACGGCCGTCGGCTACTATCGGCCCAATGCTTCTGTCTGTCGTGGGCAATCCTGAGCTTGTCTCTGATCATCTTTACCTTCTCTGCTGCATCGATCACCATCTCAGGTCCAAGCAATACTCGTTCTCCTATGTCGTCCCAAGCAAGTGGAGTACGGCAACAACGTCCATAGAGTGCCTCGAACGGTGCCATACCGATGCTAGCTTGGTAGCTGTTGTTGTAGGAGAACTCTACCAAGTGCAAATGGTCTTCCTAAGACCCTCCAAATTCCAAGTCGCAGGATCTCAGCATGTCTTCTAGCATCTGGATTGTTCTCTCCGATTGTCCGTCAATCTGGGGATGGTAGGCGGTGCTGAACTTCAGTTGCGTTCCCAAACTATCATGCAAGCTCTTCCAGAAGTGAGAGTGAACCTGGTATCCTTGTCAGACACAATACTTACCGGAACTCCATGAATCCGATAGATATACTGCATATACAGTGCCGCCAACTTCTCAGTGGATAGACCCACCTTGAAAGGAATAAAGTGGGCTGACTTCTTCAGTCGGTCCACGATAACCCAAATGGCATCCTTCCCTCCTTGGGATCGAGGCAGTCCCGACACAAAGTCCATCGTCAAGTGTTCCCATTTCCACTCTGGGATGTCTAGCGGCTGCAACAGTCGTTGGTCTCTGTCTGCTAGCTTTTACTTGTTGACAAATTAAACATCTAGCTACATACCTGGATACATCCTTCCTCATTCCATACCACCACACTATAGTACGCATATCACGATACATTTTGTTGGCTCCTGGATGTATGAAATACTGCGACTGGTGTGCTTCTTACATCTGCTCGTTCCTCAGTTCGCCAGTTGGTACGCACAGCCTCGTTCCGTGCTTCAGTGCTCTGTCGCTGGCAATTGAGAATCCTTCAAGTGTTCCCCCAGCACTTGATCTCTGAGTTTGTAAAGCGTCTCGTCTTAGAATTGTGCCTCCTTAACTCTGTCCATTAGACTTGAACGCACTTGCAACTGCATCATTGTTGAATTAGCTCCTGGTACAATGACTTCTCTTCCCATTTTCTTTATTTTTTCTTTGGGCAGTACAATCTCCTGTCCAAGATTTTCCATGTCCTCCAGCAAATGACGCTCCTTGGTCAAGAACATTGCCATCGGGTATCGACTAAGAGCATCTGCAACAACATTAGCCTTACCCGAATGATACTGCAGGTTGATGTCGAAATCCTTCATCAGCTCCAGCCATCGTCTCTGTCGCATGTTCAGCTCCTTCTGAGTGAAAACATATTTAAGACTTTTATGGTCTGTAAATATTTCCACTCTCTCTCTCCAGAAAGGTAGTGCTTCCATAGCTTCAATACAAATATCACCGCTGCAAGCTCCAAATCATGCGTGGGATAGTTCTTCTCATGAGTCCGTAATTGCCTAGATGCTAAGCAATTACTTTCCCGTGTTGTTGAAGAACGTAGCCCAATCCCTTACTGGAAGCATCACTGTAAATTGAGAAACCGCAGTACCAGCGGGTAGCGCAAGTATCGGCGCCGTTGTAAGCCTCTTCTTCGGTTCCTCAAAAGCTGACTGGCAAGCTTCCGAACAAACAAATTCTTCGTTCTTCCTAGTAAGCTTCGTCATTGGTTCAGCAATCCTGGAGAAATCCTTTACAAACTTCCGGTAGTAGCCAGCTAAACCCAAAAAGCTTCTGATTTCTGCAACTGAACTTGGTGCAGTCCACTTTTCAATAGCAGCTATCTTCATTGGATCCACTGAAATTCCTTCTCCTGTGACAACATGGCCAAGAAAATCCACTTTGTCTAAGAAGAATTCACACTTAGATAACTTACCATAGAGCTTCTCCTTTCTTAAAGTTCCCAGAACTTTCCTCAGGTGCTCTTCATGCTCTTCTTCAGTCTTCGAGTAGATCAGAATCGTCGATGAAGACAACAACAAATTGATCCAGATATTCATGGAAGACCTTGTTCATAAGGTTCATGAATACTGTAGGGGCATTCGTCAATCCAAACGGTATGACCAAAAATTTATACTGACCATACTTGGTGTTGAACGCCGTCTTTAGAAAATCCTCCTTCCTGACCTTGATTTGGTGGTAGCCAGACCTGAGATCTATCTTCGAAAATACCTTAGCTCCACTCAGTTGATCAAACAGGTCGTCTATTCGGGGCAGAGGGTACTTGTTCTTGATGGTGATGTTGTTCAGCACCCGGTAATCGATGCACATCTGCACAGTTCCATCCTTCTTGGGCACGAACAAAACTGGTGATCCCCAGGGTGAAGCCCCGTCTCTGATAAATCCTTGTGCCTTCAGTTCAGCAATTTGGTCCTTCATCTCCTTTGCCTCCTTGGGGTTGACTCCATAGCATCCCCGAAAAATAGAAGAGCCGGGTACTAGGTCGATGGTGAATTCCATACCTCGATCTAGCGGCAATCCTGGAAGACTATCTGGAAAGACGTCCATGAATTCTGCTATAATAGGGTGAGGAGACCCGGTTCTTCGGTGATAGAGGAGTAGGTAACACTCTTCATGTCTTCCGGAGCTCGAGAGATTTCAAACTCCGGTTCTCCTGGTGGGCTGAAGATTACACATCCTCTGTGATAATCTATCAGCGCATGCTGCTCACCTAACCAGTCCATCCCTAGGACTACATCATAGTTGGGCAAGGGCATCACAAGTAAGGGTGTTAAGAATTTGTGGCCTGAGATAGTTATACAGTTACAAGCCTCGGTGATGGGTATGGTCCACCATCGGTCATAACTCTACTAATCATCTTGCTAAGTCCCGTATCTAGGTGGTGTGCAGAAATAAACTTTGATGATATAAAACTGTGATGCACCCGAATCGAATATGCTAGAGCGGGATGTGAAAATACATATAGAACCTATGATGACATCAGCAGTAGGTTCCTGCTCTTTCTTGCTCGTCTGCTGCTAGGCAAAAGCTCGCCCTTCTTCTGCTGGTGTTGCCCGAACTGTTTTGCTGAGTGGTAGAGGCTTGTTTCACTTAACAAAATGCCTTGAGGAATTAGCTTTTGAAAATAAAACGAGAAAAAAAAGTACAAGAAGTACAATTTGATTCTGGAAAAGTATTGCTTGTAGAAGTCTGATTCTTAAATGATCACTTTGTTCCTTGGACCATATGATGATGATGAAGATCACTGCTTGAAGTAGAACAACTGGAAGAACTAAGTCACCAGAAAGGTATCGACGCACTTGGACACTGATGGCGAGGCCGATGCTTTCCTCCTTTGCTTCACTCTGTTCTGAAGAAAGGTTGAAGAGAATGCTCTGGAGAATCAAAATCTCTAAGTTCTGATCTCTGTATTCTCTCCTATCTCTGTCCCTGTGTTATGAGAAAAATAAGTCTATTTATAGACTTGGCTCTTGTGCGTAAAAACTTAGCAAAGTTCCATCTTTACGCTAACAACTGCCATCCACGATAGAAGCCAACCTCTGCATATGTTGACATGTGTCCCATCATTTCAGTAAGAATAGGATTCATGTACACACGTTCTTCGAGAAGAATGGCATGAAAGCCACGTAGGCAGACCACGTTCCAAGCTGGTGGAGGAGAATAGGGCGTAAAATAGCCTCAATGTACTCTGAGCATAAAGCAGTAGATTAGGCGTAAAATAGCCTTGACATAGACTTCCCGCGTAAAGTGGTTGTTAAATAACCTTGAGCGTAAAGTAGCTCAAATAGACTTTACGCACACGTCAGCTGTTGAATGTAAAAGCTCGTATAGTCTTCGTGCGTAAAGAAGCCATAGCATGAGCATAAAGTAGCTCAATCCACATACCAACGACAACATTGGTCTATGTATAAAATAAATCCCTTTATAATATATGCTATCATTAAGATCTCCATGTCAGAGTTTGCATTAAATGCGAGATTTGACAGTTTTGTCCAGCGTAAGAGTGGTTGATCCGTCCTCGGCATAAAACCATGGGTATAGACCCGAGCGTAAAGTGATCAGCCTGCTTTAGGCGTAAAGTGATTAGCCTTGTCTTGGGCGTAAAGATTAACCGCTCTGTTTGGCATAAAACCAATCACTTATGAATGAAATATCCATCTCTTTGACTCTTTCTCTGAAGCACTTTTTACGCTCCTACAAACCCCCTTCAAAGTTTTCAAATATCTCCAAAATTTGAAACACTTTGAACAGAAACGTAAAAGTTGAGATTTGTACTTGTTAGCATAAAATTTGGGATACGCAACCGTCATCCGCGTAAAAGCGGGGATGTCCAACAGTCGGTACAATTTTCAATAGTGTCGGTCAACACTCAACCGTCACAATGAATTTCTTTCTCGAGACTTTCGAATGCCTTTTCGTTTTCCCGAGTTTTACATTAATAATGAGCAGTTTCCAAAGAGGAATATGAAGAGTTGGTTTAATTGTATAAATAAGAAAAAATTCTTCACTCTTGTCATTCATCCTCATAGTGACATGGCGCCAAAGAACGAGATTACTAACAAAGAGGCTTCGAGCTCCAGGCTTGATTTTGAGCGAGCATGCAACCTTTTAGAGTGCTTTAGACTGACTCCTACAGTCTTTAGTCGCATCGATGGTGGTCCCCCAACTGCGTACGAAGGGCCGGGAGATGCAGAAGCATTTCTTAGTCTGATGTGCGTCCGGGAATTCACAATATGCACGAACTAGGTACTTCCCTTCGTCAGCCCGACGAGGGAGAGAAAAAATGATGTTTTTGCGAATCTTTTATCTGTAGGGGGCACTCCCCCCTTTTTATAAATAAGTCTGATGTTAATCTCATCTGTTGGTATATAGAACTGTTCAGCACTTATTTTGACTGCTTCTATAGTTGTTAATTCCCAAGAAACAACCAACACGTGTTATCTGTCTTGTGGTTACGAGATCCTTTAAATAGGATCTTCTCCCGAAATAGACTCATACCAATCATTTGTTTCTTCAGCCTTTATAATAGCCGAGAATGTTTCATATATTCTCACTCTCATTCCTCTGAAGATAACTTTCTGCAATGTCGTTCTCCAACAAGTGACAATGGCAAAGTGTCCAATGGTTTCCTTTGTATGCCCAGTTATTAGACGTAGATTCAACCATCATTAGAGCCAAACCATTTGGCTTAAGTGGTAAGTCCGACCGTAAACAAATATCTGTCTTCGAATTTTCTGTTGGAAACAGGTATTCATGAGCGTAAATTCTTGACGAGCGTAAAAAAAAATCCTTGCTGAAGCACTGGCGTAAAAGCCTTGCTGAAGCTCTGGCGTAAAAGTCTTGCTGAAGTTCTGGCGTAAAAGCCTTGCTGAAGTATTGGCGAAAAAGCCTTGCTGAAGCTTGGCGTAAAAGCCTTGCTGAAGTATTAGCGAAAAAGCCTTGTTGAAGCTCTGGCATAAAAGCCTTGCTGAAGCACTGGCGAAAAAGCCTAGCTGAAGCTCTGACGTAAAAGCCTTGCTGAAGCACTGGCGTAAAAGCCTAGCTGAAGCAATGGCGAAAAAAGCCTTGTCATCTGTTTTTTTAGTTTAGCGTTTAATATGCATCTGATGATAAAAACACTTCTTCTTTGTTGTTCTCTGCAGAAGTTTGGCTGAACAGTTTTTTCAGGACCGGCATTGGTGACTTTGACTTTGTGAAGAACGTTCTTCTGACATCAACATCAGGGAGCTCATGCGCTTTTGACGCGCAAATCAGACAACTCAGAACTCTTCGTGAGATAGAAGGGTCTTCCTCTGTTGGTAGGAAGAGCCTTTATATACGGAGAGTTGGATGGTGGAGTCAACTCTACCTCGAGAAATCGGGTAGTAGAGTTCCTTTTACGGCAGAACTAGGAATCGTATCCCAATGCTGGATGCGTTCCTATCTCCTCTGGAAGGCCGCCCCTAATCCACCAGTTGTATTGGCAGCAACACGTCTTCGGGCTGCCATACTCTGGGATTCTTCTCTCGTCTGAGAGAGAAGACCAGAGTTTGATTCCTTCTGTTCTGGTCGCCACAAAGGCTTGGACAGCAAGGAATTGACACCAACAACGAATCCGATGAAGGAGATCAAAAAAGAAACAGATCTCCATTAGGCTATCGTTGTGCGTATAGAATAAAAATCCAAGAATGTAATAGATTTCCATTATAACTTGTAAGAAAGTCTAAGAAATATAATAGACTTTTTTTTTGATGATATGGGAATGGAAATGATGATTCTTCTATGATCAATGATTTGTATCTATCTGGATGTAATATGGACATGATAGATAAAAATCTTATCTTCTGTTTTAGAGTATATATAATACTATCAGAGGTAATATGGACATAATAGTACATATGAACTCAAAAGAAATTAGATTAATATCTATGCAGAGGTCAAATAGAAGTGATAGATATGAAAAGTAAGTAGATTTAGTATTTATCCAGAGGTCATGGAAACATGATAAATAGCGAATCCCACTTTCTAATCAATTGATAAGATAGAAGATATAGAATCCCTTTCCCAGGAGACAAGAAATCAGCTTAACCAAACCTTGGTAGCTGGGGACTAAGGAGACAGATGTCATGAGCATATAAGTCCATCTTAATGTATAAATGAATCATAATTTTCGGGAAAAGAAAGCATTGATTCGATTCCGTAATTAAATGAATGAACCCGATAGAACGAATGGACAGATCTTTTCGGGAATGAAAAGTTGTTCTCAATCTCAAAGACTGGTTCATCAACAGTCCTCTTCTATAAATAGGCGAGAACTTTCTGTAATCATTTCATTCTTATTTCTACTTTCCCATTGAAAATGTCTTCCGAGGATGTACCGTAAAAGAATGAAGTCTCCAGGAAATTGAGGACGTCACTGAGATGTGTCCCGTTGAGCCAACAGTGGCAGGCCCGACTCAAGTAGGCAACAGCTCTTCCACGCCCAAGCCACCACAAGATATCCTTGCATTTTTAGTAGAGCCAGGAAAACTCCAGAAGAAGAAGCACTGAGGATGGCCGCCTGCAGGTTTTCTATGAACTCAGGCAACAATGCCTTCGAGACATTAACTGACTATGTATTCAATAAGGGAGGCAGTGGTCCTCGTCCTGACCTTTTGTTTTGAACAAAAATAGCAATAAAAGAAACTTTATTTTCATTCTGTCTTCCTCCCCTTTTTTTATACATAGTATTTCCTAAGAAATTTGCCATTGATTGGCATCATGAGCAGATCTCCATTGGGCTTTGATAATCGATAGGCGCCATTGGAAAATACGGACTCAATTACATAAGGGCCTTCCCATTTTGCTTGGAATTTCCCTTTACTTTTATGAGTCATCACCATCGGTCTCCGAACGGCTAATACAAGTTCGCCAACTTTGAATACCCTCTCTTTAACTTTACGATTGAAAGTTCGAGATATGCGGGCTTGATATAGTTCAATGTGCTGTTGTGCTTGAAGACGTTTCTCATCCAATCCTTCAAGTTCTTGGAGTCGTAAGCGATCATTATTCTCTGTAGTTAGCTCGTTAGCAATGGCTATTCGTAGAGATGGGATCTGGATTTCCAATGGGAGGACAACTTCACATCCATAAACCAATGAGAATGGTGTAAAACCAGTAGGAGTCCGGACTGTTGTTCGATAAGCCCATAAACACTCTCCAAGTTTCTCATTCTAATCACGTTTATTAGAAGAGACAAACTTTTTGAGAAGTTTAATGATCGTCTTATTGAAAGCTTCGGCTAAACCATTAGCAGCTGGATTATAAGCCGTAGAAGCCAAATTCTGAATTCGATTCTTGTCACAGAATCGATAAAATGCCTGACTGGCAAATTGTGGACCATTGTCATGAATTATCCGTCGAGGAATCTCGAAGCGATAAATGACATGGTGCTTGATGAAGCTGATCACATTAGATGTTTTCACTTCCGTAAGGGGAACTACTTCTGCCCACTTAGAAAAGTAATCTGTTATAGCTAATATGAACCGATGTCCTTTAATAGAAGGAGGATTAATAGGACCAATGACATCCATACCCCAAGCTTCGAAGGGCCAAGAGGCTGCTATAGGATGTAGAAATTCAGATGGTTGATGAATAAAATCAGCATGAATCTGACATGCTTTACATCTTCTGGCATAGTCTACAGCATCTGCTATCATAGAAGGCCAATAATACCCCATTCTTCGAATGCGATCTTGTAATTTAGGACCCGGTTAATGAGCACCATAAATACCATCATGAGCTTCTCGCAGTGTTTGTTTAGCTTCACTTTCTGAGAGACAATGCAGCAAGAGTCCATCATAGGAACGACGGTATAGCATATGTAAAGACGAATCATAATAAACTGAAACGATCGTCTTTTGATTGATGCAGCTTCTTTTGGATCTTCAGGCAAAATCCCATGAATTGTATAATCAACGAATGGAGTTCTCCAATCCTTATGCTGGGAATTTGACTCTGTAGTATAACTTTGTTCAATGTACAAATTATTCTTGACACAGAACAAGTCTCGATCCAACAAAGTAATTGTATTTTGCCTTCGTATTGGAATAGCTAGGTCTGCAGCTAAACTGGCAAGAGCATCAGCTTCCACATTCTGAGAGTGTGGTACAAACTCAATGAAGAATCCTTTGAATGGAAGGACCAGTTCAACTACCACTTGATGATAAGGAATGAGATCAGGATTTCTGACCTCATAAGTCCCTCTAACTTGATTAACAATCAATTGAGAATCTCCATAAGCTTCTAAGAACTCAATACCCAATTGTTTTGCAACTTGGAGACCGATCAATAGAGCATTATATTCTACTACATTATTGGAGCATGGTTCATTGAGAGAATAGGCACGGTATATGACCATTTTGTCAAAAGAAACCAAGACGATTCCTACTCCAGAGACAATATTACCTTTAGGTCCTACTCGTGATGCCCCATCGAAATATAATTGCCATATGTCATTCATCAAAGTCAGGTTATAATCCATGACTTCATCTGGAATGTCCTCATATAATTTTGATGTTTCAGGTATAGGGTGAGCAGCTAAGAAATCGGCTAATGCTTGACCCTTTATTGACTTCTGAGGTACATAAACCATGTCATAAGGAGTAAGCAACATCGCCCAGGTGGCCAACCTGGAGTTAAGAATGCTAGGTTTTCTCATCAATACCCGAATAGGATTTATTCTGGAAATGACATGAATAGTCTGTCTTGTCACATAATGTCTTATCTTTTGGACGGCAAAAACTAAAGCTAGACATTCCTTTTCCACATAAGTATACCTGTGTTCAGCTCCGACCATCATTCTGCTCAGATAATATATTGCTTGCTCATGACCCATATCACTTTTCTGTGCAAGAAGAGCGCCAAGGGAGTGATCCAAGGCTCGAACGTATAGCAAAAATGGCCTTCCTACTATCGGAGGTACCAGAACAGGTGGGTTTGTAAGGTATTGCTTGATGTCATTGAAGGCTTTCTGACACACTTCATCCTAAACAAAAGATACGCCTTTCTTTAATAGATGGGAGAAAGGTTGACATCTCCCAGAAAGATTAGATATAAATCTTCTAATATAAGCAATACGATCCTGAAAGCCACGGAGTTCTTTCAGATTACGAGGAGGATGCATTTCGAGAATTGCTTTAATCTTATCAGGATCGACATGGATACCCTGAGAAGTAATGACAAATCCTAAAAATTTACCACTGGAAACTCCTAAGAAAGACTTAGTAGGGTTCATTTTCAATTGATGCTGGCACATCAACTCAAATATTGTCCTCAAGTCCTGAATGTGATCATCCTTTGATCGACTTTTAACAGCAATGTCATCTACATAGCATTCAGCTATCTTTCGTAGATGTTCTTGAAAGATGTTGCTCATAGCCCGTTGATTTGTGACCCCGGCATTTTTAAGACCAAACGGCATAACCGTATAACAGTAGACCCCAAGGGGTGTACAAAAAGCGGTATGTTTCTCATCTTCTGGATGCATCTTGATCTGATTGTACCCTGAGAAACCGTCCATGAAAGACATGCGTTCAAACAACATGTATTGTCTATCATGACATCAGTAATTGAAAGTAAAAATTTGTCCTTTGGACAAGCTGCATTAAGATCTCGATAATCTATACAAATCGGACTTTTCTGTTCTTCTTCATGACAGGAACAATATTGGCCACCCAATCTGGGTGTTGCTCTTCACGAACAAATCCGCATGTGATTAGCTTTTTGACTTATGCTACTATTGTATCCATCATATCTGGTCTAAAGCGCCGTTGCTGTTGTTTTACAGGCTTGACGTTAGGTAAAATATTGAGTTTATAAGTAGCCACTTTAGGATCTAGGCCTGGCATATCCTCATAACTCCATGCGAAAATGTTAATATATTCTTTGATAAGTTTATCAACTGTTCTTTTTCATCTTCAGAAAGATTCTTACTGATGAATATTGGTTTGGACGTAGTTCCATCTCCAACATCAATCTGGATAACCTCATCCTCTGTAGGTGGCTGTCGATGTTCAAACGGAGTTCCCACTGAGTATCCATCTGTTGAGCCCAAGGATCATTCTCAAATAATTCAGATTCATCATCATTTTGAACCATATTGACTGAAAATACTTGTCCAGATTCATTATATGAGGAACGAGACATATCAGTTTCAATGAATTGGACTTCTTCTGAATCCGATGATTGCGAAGAGCTAGAAGAGAATTCTTCTTGTATATCGTCACAAAATGTGTGGGACAGATCATATCCCAACCCATGACGAGTCTTTTGGTAAAACGGATCACCACATAATGGTAGTCGTCTACCCTTGCCTTGATTGAGATCTT
The DNA here is from genome assembly GCA_029216955.1 of Iris pallida. Lineage (NCBI taxonomy): Eukaryota > Viridiplantae > Streptophyta > Magnoliopsida > Asparagales > Iridaceae > Iris > Iris pallida. The sequence goes on along the minus strand of JANAVB010034322.1, from coordinate 136,662 downwards.
GCATAGTCTTCAAATCATATCCCATATTCTAGATAATCTTGATAGATTGTTGACTATACTTGTCAATTCAGATTCTTCCCTTGTTTTTATCCTTCAGCTCATCTGCCTGAGCAACAGGGATATTTCTAGCCAGGCCAAACACAATTTGGTGCTTGTTTTTCTTATCAGACGGAACCACGAAATAAGATTCTTCGTGACATCTAAAAGTTACGCAAACTTGTGATGAAGAGGCCGCAGGTAGAAGATAAGGAGAAGATGTTAGGAACCTTTGAGCATAAGGTCCAACATCTATATGAGAAGGGAAAGAATTTTCCTTATGATCGATGTATAAAGTTTCTTCTGGCTCAATGTTGTCTTTATATCGATGACTTTGATTATCAGAAGATAAAGTCATTCTTTCGATAAACTTGACAGCCATATACTCGAAAAGGAAATCTTCATTGATATCAAAAAGTATAGAATGATCAATATTTATATCATTTACAATTTGACTGCTACGCTTCGGATTAATCATCAGTGGACCATTATCCATCTTCTGCGTAGATTTACCAAGATTGACAATCAATGGTGGTTCTGGATCATTCATACAAGAAGTACGCCCTTTGACCTTAATCAAAAAGGGTTGAACTTGGCTCTTAGTAGGAACATTTACTGATTCCTCAGATGAAGCTTGAGTTCTTCCTTTAACCTTGATTACCAAAGGTTGATCATTGACAGATTGGGATTGGATTCGTCCCTTGACTATGATCTTCAAAGGTTGCTCTTCTGGCGGATCTTCATTAAGAGACTGATCCTCAGTAGGTGATTGATCTTCAGCTATGTCTGATATCTCTTTCATATGCTCTTATTTATAAAGCCTTGAATCAGAAAAATAGGCTTCGACACCCTTGAAGGGATTGATATCAGTGAACTCAGTCTTCACGACTCCTTAGGAATCCACATACTTGAAGCATTGGTGGAGAGTTGAGGGTACAATATTGTGCTCATGAATCCATGGTCTCCCTAAAAGGATATTATAGGAGACGTCTGAGTTGATAACATAAAAAGTTGCCATGGTTCGAAGATCACCGATCTGAATCTGTAGACGAATCTTGTCCAATGGTTTGCTCTTGCCAGAGTTGAAACCGACTATCGTAGTACTAGTGTAAGTCAAATCACTAGTAGGAATCCTTAGGGGTCTTAGCATACTCTGAAGAATTATGCTAATTGAGGACCCGGGGTCAATGTAAATCCTGTCAATTTCAGTAGATCCAATATACCCAGTGTAGCACAAAGGCCTATCATGCTTGTTATGCTTCAACAGCATATCTTTTTGTTGGGAATTGCTTCCATCACACTATGACATTGTGGACATGACACTGGTATATTATCAGGAGTCTTGAGTTGAGCCAAGCATAAATCTGCTTGAAGTAAAGCTTCACTCAAAGTCTCTCTGCTTTCTCTAGAAAGGCGAAGCAACTCAAATATAGATAGTCTAGCCGGAGTATTAGCTAACTGAGCTAGAATATCAAACTTGTAAGGCTTCATCACCACCCCCTGACTGGAAGCAGACTTCAGTGGGACGTCGAAGCGCACTGCTTTCTGTTTCCCCTTTTCAACCACGGAAGATTTAGCAGGAACAGGAGAGGGTTGAGTTGGTAGTGTCTCTACTACGTCTTCGGCTTCTTTGGAGGATCCTTCGTAGTCTTTATGGTACTCTTTTCCGGATCTTGTACTAGTAAAAGTTTCCTCCTCAGACTCAGGAGAAGGAAGTACCATATTACAGGATTTTGTCTTCCCTCTCTTAGCCTTTTTCTTGTGTGGATTGTTACGAGGAACTTCAGAACCCACTCCAACAGTAGAATTTTGACTTTAAATCTGTAAAGGAAGTCGTATTCCTTTATCATAATTCAAACCTTCTGCCTTTTGAAAGTCATAACCCATCTTCTTCATGAGATGGTCTGATTGTTGACTATACAAGTGAGTGGGCAGCGGACTTTTGACAGGTGTTCCAATAGAGGAAGAGGAAGAAGCAAGACCTTCTGTAACCTCAGGAGAATGGAGAATAGATGTCATTGTAGCCACAGGAGGAGAAAGATTCGGGATACGAGGAAGAATTCCTGTCGGAGCTTTTTCATAAACAGCGAAGACTTGTTGTGCTCGGTATAAAGGAACACTATTCATGGCTAGCCACTGCTGGCGAGTAAGCTTGAGCTTAGTAGGAGGAGTTAGACTTGGAGGACATATGTTCAGTCCTTTCAGTCTATCTTCTAAAGGAAGGCCATTCCATAGATGATCCAAGTCATCAAGATCTGGAATAACATGAGAAATCATGTTGCAGGTTTTGACTTTCTTACTCTTCTTGGATTTTGAAATTTTATCTTCATTTTTCAACTCAGGCACTAAGTCAGGATGTACCCACATGATTTCATCATTCTTTAGTGTGAGCGGCAGCAATCCTGCATTTTCTTCTCTGGCAGGCGGGATATTCACGATCTTCATCGTCGCCTTTGGAATTAGGATAATTCCATCTGGGACTTGCTGTGGAGGAAAATCTCCGAACTGAAGAGAAACCATATTGGTTGTAACCGTATGGTCATCATTGGTTAAAGCGATAGCACCACCATTTATCAGCTCCTGGATTTTCTTCTTCAGGACATAGCAAGCACTGGTAGGATGATTAATGTATCTATGATAGATACAATATTGGGATTATCAGTTAGATTCACCTCATTAGGCCTATTTGGCTCTGGAATCTGAAGTTTGCCACTCTTTACCAGACACTGAAATATCCCTGGGATATCACTCTCATCAAAAGAGTATTCTTCCTTTGGTCTGGAAGATTCTTTACTATTCGACATCGTTTTATTCTTGGAAAGATTAACCATGAGGGTATCTTTCCCCTTCATATTACGATTGCCGGGGTTATTACCAGGATTACTTTTCTTTCCTCTATCATCTGAGGCAAAAATCATCCCATATTCACGAGCCAACCTACCATTGGTCTCGGCAGAAAACCGCTGCTATGATAAACGAAGCCCAATCTGAGAATTGGAAACCCGTGAAAACAGCGATGGATGGTCGTAGATTCATCTTGCATGTATCAATCAACGCTGAATCTGGCATACCAGGAGGTATCTTTAAAGTAGCCTGTCAGAAACATTCGATGAACGTCCGAGTATCTTCTTTCTCCTTTTGTTTGATTTCTATCAAGGAGGACATGTTCATGTCCATGCCTCCTTTATCGAAGTGGGAGAGAAACATTGCCTTAAATTCGTCAAAAGACGAAATGCAATTGTCGGGTAAACTTCGATACCAATCATAAGCCGAACCCGTCAGGCACCCGATGAATACTCGAGTGAGAAGAGCGTCATCTTTCTGCAAGTGTACAGTCATAATATCAAAGTAATTGATATATTGACTGGGAGATGCTTTTCTATCGAACAAAACCATATATTGTGGCTTGAATTTTGGTGAAAAGGGTACATCATTCCAATGAGGAGGATAAGGTTGCTTGATCCCTAACCTCTGGAGCTGATCTTTGTGCCTCAGAACTTCAAACTGTGTTTTGAGCTCACGCACTGCTTGAATGGCTTCACTGGTTTGAGGAAGCATATTTGATTGAATGGTTGTGGGATGTACCGTAACCCCGACTGGAGGTGGTACATCTTCAGGAATGATGGGATCTAGAGATGCAAAATTTTGATTAACAACAGGCTCTTGAATTTTCAAAGGTATTTCAACCCCTTGACTATCTTGAGTTTGTGCTGCTACTGGTACTGGTGTTATTACCGTCGGCTGAGCAGTTTGCTGATTCAAAATTATATGATGCATGCTTTGCACCATGTTATGCATGTCTTTTAGTGATTGCTCAACGACAGTGAGACGCTGTTCTGTATTAACGGATGAAGTCTCTGGTTCATCTCCAACAGCGTAGGATTCAACCTCTCTTGAAGATACAGAAGGATTTGTATAAAAGTATGAATCCACACTGTCAGTCTCGGACTCAAAAGATTGAATACCCCCAGCTTCTGAATCAGAAGTCTGCATTTGTCTTTGTCTTCTTGATCGAGTATTTTGATATATCCCCTCAAAAGAATCAAGAAGTCTGTTGAACTGTTGCTGACCTGGAGTTTGGGACATATTCCGTCTTGGACGTCGTCCTCTGTTAGTATGAGACGCCATGTTGACTGATGCATATGACAGCTCATGTTCTTGATCTTCAGCTTGATGTTGAGGCGGATTAAAACTTAATCGATCAAAAACTGATCGTTTTGAAGCCGAACAACAACAATTGATCACAACCTGGTGATAATCACAATGATGTTTTTCTTGGAGAAATATCACCGGAGATTGTTTATTCTTACGCTTTTGCATTAACAATTCACGTAAGTCAGAAGGAGTGGAGAGAGTAGTCTTCTTTATTACATTAGGGGTGGAGAAACGTTTAGTACCCTGTGTATAAAGAAGATTACTGGCTGCATTCGCAGAACCAAATTGTACATTTCTACGCGTTTGGTGTTGTGTGCGTAAATCTTGAGATTTTTTAGCACGAAGGACTCCATTTTCATTGCGTGTAATTTGTAGATTTGGTACTTTGCGTAGAGCAGTATAAGAAGGCTGTTGGTGTAGAACTGAAGTTTTACCAACATGATTTTTACGCTACGTACGTTTAGGTACATTCACATTAGATGTGTAAACATCTTTGTGAATTTTATCTACACTGTCATGGACAGGAGACTTACCTTTATGCGTAGAGCGTAAAAATTGTTATCTACCACGTCACAGACGGGAGATTTTCCTTTACGCGAAGAGCGTAACTTGTGTGTGTCTACCACGTCACAGACGAGAGACTTTTCTTTACGCGAAGAGCGTAATTTGTGTGTGTCTACCACGTCACAGACGGAAGACTTATTTTTACACTCTGATGCATTAGAATCTGCCACATTACAAATGGGAGACTCATTCTTATGCTTTGAGCATAAAACTTGGTTTTTACCCACTGAACGTAAAACCTGGTTCTTACGCAGTGGGCGTGGAACCTGATCATCTACACCGTCACAGACGGAAGACAAATTATCACACTTAGAGAGCGACGCCGAAGTAAGGACTGTCTCGTTACGAACGGGAGCCCCTACAACAGGAGTGAGAAGAATTCCCTTGCTATCAGAAGCAACAGAGAGATCAGTAGCTACTTTGGATTTAGGAATCCAAACTTTTCGTGCTTTGCGAGATTTTTGAACATTGGAGCAGCGAGAACCACCCCCAGTTTGGAGCATTTCTTCGTAGGCAGTCTGGTCGAAGTGTACAACCAGAGTCTTCTTGGTCGAACCGACCGAAACATCATCATATTGAGCAATTGCCTCCTCGTCAGAGGAGAAGGTCATCCCCAGCAGAATCGCCATTTTTGTTTCACTTAACAAAATGCCTTGAGGAATTGGCTTTTGAAAATAAAACGAGAAAAAAAAGTACAAGAAGTACAAATTTGATTCTGGGAAAGTATTGCTGTAGAAGTCTGATTCGTAAATGATCACTTTGTTCCTTGGACCATATGATGATGATGAAGATCACTGCTTGAAGTAGAACAACTGGAAGAACTAAGTCACCAGAAAGGTATCGACGCACTTGGGCACTAAGGGCGAGGCTGAATGCTTTCCTGCTTTGCTTCACTCTGTTCTGAAAGAAAGGTTGAAGAAGAATGCTCTGGAGAATCAAAATCTCTAAGTTCTGATCTCTGTATTCTCTCATGTCTCTGTCCCTGTGTTATGAGAAAAATAAGTCTATTTATAGACTTGGGCTCTTGTGCGTAAAAACTTAGCAAAAGTTCCATCTTTACGCTAACAACTGCCATCCACGATAGAAGCCAACCTCTGCATATGTTGACATGTGTCCCATTATTTCAGTAAGAATAGGATGCATGTACACACGTTCTTCGAGAAGAATGGCATGAAAGCCACGTAGGCAGACCACGTTCCAAGCTGGTGGAGAAGAATAGGGCATAAAAATAGCCTCAATGTACTCTGAGCATAAAGCAGTAGATTAGGCGTAAAATAGCCTTGACATAGACTTCCCGCGTAAAGTGGTTGTTAAATAACCTTGAGCGTAAAGTAGCTCAAATAGACTTTACGCACACGTCAGCTGTTGAGCGTAAAAGCTTGTATAGTCTTCGTACGTAAAAGAAGCCATAGCGTGAGCGTAAAGTAGCTCAATCCACATACCAAACGACAACATTGGTCTCTGTATAAAACAAATCCCATTGTGATATATGCTATCATTAAGATCTCTATGTCAGAGTTTGCATTAAATGCGAGATTTGACAGTTTTGTCCAGCGTAAGAGTGGTTGATCCGTCCTCGGCGTAAAACCATGGGTATAGACCCGAGCGTAAAGTGATCAGCCTACTTTAGGTGTAAAGTGATTAGCCTTGTCTTGGGCGTAAAGAGATTAACCGCTCTGTTTGGCGTAAAACCAATCACTTATGAATGAAATGATCCATCTCTTTGACTCTTTCTCTGAAGCACTTTTTACGCTCCTACAGAGCTCTTTGCTGAGTTGCTCCGGTCCGGTTGAATGCTGTGGGGGCAGTCCCTCACTTGGTGGGTGGCAGACCCACAAACTAGGCAGTGTCCCAGTTTCTTCCTGCAGATGTTCGCCTGGTGTCCTGGCCTCTTGCAATAATCGCAAACATGGATCTGTATCTGAGACGTTCTGTCACTGGTCCTTGCCTGATGGTGCTACTGCTGGTTGTGCGAAGGCCTGTTGTTGTTGTTGGGCCTCTTTTGATTACCCTGAAAGTTGCTAGTTCCAAGATACTCCCTTTTTAAACGAGGAGGTTGGCTCTTCTCCACGTCTTGAGCTCGTATCAGAATCTTCTCGTATGTCTTGGCACCGCCTGTGATCACAGGGGTGCGAATTTCCTTCTTTAATCCATACCTGGATCTTTCAGCATGATCCTTGGGGTCAGCAACCAAGTTATGGGCAAAGCGGCTAAGTCGGCCGAACTCTGCCGCATACACTCCAACCGTCATGTTCCCTTGCTTCAGGTCCTGGAATTGTCTTTCCATCTCCCGTAACTCTGATGTTGGGAAGAACTTCCTGCGGAACAGCCTCTTGAAGGTGTCCCAGTCAAGCTGCTTGTCCTGGAGTCGGGGTTCATTCCGGTACCAGGTTCTTGCCACGTCTTGCAGCTGGAGTCCTGCTGCTTCGGTCTTAAGGTCCTCTGGGAGTCAAGCGACACTCAAGAGACGCTCCATGCTGTCAAGCCATTCATCGGCGTAGATGATTCCCTCGGTTCCTTTGAAAGGTCGAGGGCCCTGCTTCTTGAAACTCTCTATATCTCCGACCTTCACATAATAATACGCCTCTTATCAAAAGAATGGCCTTAATGATACATAACTTAACTCCTGGATTTATGTTTACCTTGGCAGGTCGTGGCTCTGATGAAGTTGTTCCTCCTCTCTCGAAGGCAGCCATAGCCATGTTATGGGCATTCTCCATGCCCTCTCTCATGATCGCGGTCTGCTCGCGATGGGCTTCAGCTTGGGCTGCAGTCTGTTCATGATGAGCTTCTGCTTGGGCTCTTTGGGATTCAAGCACTCCTCGTAGCATGCCCACTAGATCGGTAGGATCCACGGGTACTGGTGGGGCAGCTGGTGCGAGCACTACCGAAGGGGACTGCGGCTCAGTCCGGGGAAGTGCAAGTTCTGCCGTTTGTGTTGTAGTAGCGTAAACGGGGCGGGGTGCTGGTACAGCATGGGGACGGTCAGTCAGATGCAAAGGAGGTGGGTCCCGGCGTGCTTGAGGGGGTGGGGTGTGATCGGTAGATGACACCTCATCTTCAGCAGTGCCGGAACGGGTAGTCTTTCCTTTGGCCATACTCTGGAAGGTTTAGGGTGCAAACATAATCAAGGTATCCTACCAGTCTATAGTCAAAAAAAAATATTTATGTATATAATTCGGACCTATGTTGTGACAAATTAATGTTCTAGTGTTGTAATTGTTTCTAGGTATGTTTTCCTAAGCTGTTGTTTCAGGACCTGCATGGGCCACCACTAAAAACATGTCACGATCCGATCCCAAATAATTGGATCGAACCGGATCATGCCCAGCCTGCACCGTTGTGAGACGGCGACAGTAAGCTGTTCTATAATGCAGGTATTCTCAACAACATCTATACATTTGTCACAACTCAATATACGAAAATTTTAAAACTTTATTCAACATCTGAAAAGTACAACTGGAAAGTAAGAACTGAAGTAAAAGATAAAATCAAATTAACAAATTTTAAAACAATAAAACTGGAAACAGGAAATAACTAGCTAAGTGGTCGGCTCGTCGGCCTCAGGTCCTGCGTCCTCCAAGTGGGACTCTGGCAACACCACAGGGTACAGAACCGGGTCGTAATAGCTATTGTAGAACAGCTCAGCATCCTCAATATCACCTAAAAATGTTGTCTCCGGTCAGGAGGGAGCATGTACGAATATGTATCTCATATTTCAAGTAATAATGGAAAAGTGTAGGCTAAACAGTTTAAACAATATTTTCCAGCATTGTACAATTGAAAACAATGTGATTTGAAAGTGTAATCATCTATGACCGGCTTGGGTTATACAATAGCGTCCTAGCGACACGATATGGCTTATCCCCGTGTGTAAGAGGGGTAAGCTCGCACAATATGCAATATGAGGGGTATTGGCCATAAACGTTACACTATTCCCCCAATCCCCACAATCAATCAATCTATATCTAAACCCTAGGAGAGGGTTCCGTGTAGCAATGTGGTTTAAACATGCAGCTAGACAATTACTAAATAAAATACAAGAAAACATAACCGTAACTTGCCTCTGTTTATGACTGGATCGATAAAGTCGGTTCCGAGGAGGATGTCAGGTTCGTCTTCGAGAATCTACAGTTGAGAACCTTGACTTAGAACCAATATGAAACCATTCTAGGTGTGCTAGTTACAATCTCTAGAATTGGTCCTAATTCAGTTTTAAGTTTATTGATTATTCTACCGAAAAATGTCTAACGTCGCAATTCTATGTTCGTTGTTATTTAATTAAAATAAGCCGCTTATTGATTAATTGGAAAAATGGCAATTACCGGTTAATTTGGCAAAACTTTGTATTTTGTAATATTATATATAAAACTAATATTTTTCTTTAAATGAGAAGAACGTGAATTTGTTTAAATAACAAACTTGTAATTTTCTAATTATTTATTGTAAGAAAATGATATTAATTTTCTATTCAAAATAATGTCTTTTTAATATTTTACGAGTTTATCGACAAACCAGCAAACTAGGAAATAAATAAAATCTATTCCACGCAATACAGGGTCGCAGCAAAAAAAATAAAAAAACTGGGCTTATGTCCTTACAATTATTTACATAAATGAATTTTAAGAATAATAATAAAACTCGGGTGAATCCTGAACGTCGGAAAGCGGTCCATTCAGCAGGCCGAAGCCCTGCACCAAAAAATACTAACAGCAGTACCCGTTCTAAAAATAATAATTATAAATTAAAGATAATAATTAATTGCGTCTCAGACTTGGTTCAAAATATCATTTTTTAGCTAATGCCTCAACGTCCGGACAATACCGGTTTCGTTTGCATTTTGCTAGGGCCCACAGACTGGTACGGTCATCGCCCGAAAAACAAAAATTAACTAAATAATTCATTTGCAAAATAACTGACTTTGTAAAGTATTTCAAAACTTTTTAAGAAAATTTGGGTAGCATTTCCTCTATAACTAGGACAACCCAATACTGTGAAAATGCCAACAAACACCAAAATAATTATCCCAAACCAGGGAAACCCACTGAAAATAATTTCCAACCACAAAATATATATAAAATCCCATTCACAGAATGTTTCCGAAATATATTTCGAAAAACCCGAAAATACCACGGAACAACTAGGAAAAATGATCACAGAACCCAAATATATTAGTTTCGGAAATTCCGAAACTAAACTCGAAATTCTCACAGACAACAAACCACAGAAATCTTTCCGCAGGAAAGTTCGGAATCCGAAGAAACCGAAAACGCAACCGAATCTCAGGACGGGATCGGGAACCGTATCATCATTGACACTACGGAAGGGACATGGGGACACGGAAGTATACCTCGGATTGCTCGGCTAGAGCTCTCAGATGAAAATGGGAGAAAGAAATACGCGGGCAGCGGAGAATCGCCTTGGGACAGTGGATCGGGCACGGACAGTGCTGGACAGCGAAAACCAGAACTGCCGGAAGCACGGGTATAAACCGGACAGCAGACCTGGAGATCGGAAACCCGCGGAAACACGGAAAGCTCGGCGAGGAGACGCTGGAGGCGCTATCGGGTCGGGGGCAGCCGAGGGGCGCGGCCAAGGGCGGCGCAGAGGGGGTTCGGCCGGGGAGTCAAAGCCTAGGGCGTGCGCGGAAGGCGGAGCCGCGGGCCGGCACGGCGTTGGACGCGGCCGGGGGCGGCGCCGAGGAGATCTGGCCGGCACGGGAGGGGCCGACGGCGCTGGACGCGGCCGGAAGCGACGCGCGGGAGGGCGCTGGGGTCGGCGGAGGCCGGAGGTATACGGCTGGTCGTGGGAAGCGGGGTCGGGCGTACGCGGGAGAGCTCTGGAGGGGGTGAGTGGGAGAGGAGAAAGTGAAATGGGGTGGTGGTGGTGAGAGTTTGGTTAAAAAGAGAGAAAGGCAAATATGGAGAGTGCTGGAGTAGTGGGAGAGGTGGTGGTGGTGGTGTTATTAAGAAGGAAGTGGAGAATACAACGTGTGGAGTAGAGAGAAAGGAGGGTGTGCTGGAGAATAGGGAATTTGGCTTGGTCGTGGAAGACCAAGCCAATGGATTTATATTCCTTTTTCTTTTTTTTAAACAAATAATTAATAATAGATTTTAACTAGGATTTCAAAGAAATAAAAGAACTGGATCGGGATCGGGTTTCGGGAAATCGAACCGAGTTCGAACTCGGTTCAGACTCCGGTCACGGAATCGGGGTAGGGACACAATCAAAAATCAACGATAATTTTAAAATAATATTTTTCCTAAATTTGACTAAATAATATTATATAATAATAATAGTAGTAATAGTATATAATAATAATAAATAAATAACTAAACTAATTATCGTCAACTGGCAAAATCCAATAAATTGAAAATCAGGGTTTCACACTGTTGCATTAATTCCTTTAAAGACTTGTAGAGGTTATTCCTTAACTAGTTTTATGAGAGTGGCATGCATGTTAGTATGTCCACCCTCATCGAGACTAAGCAAATGAGAAGTGAGTCTGTTATTGCTTTCATCGAACGCTTCGGACGACTAGCATTAAAGATGCCCTTCGGTATACCAGACTCAGAGCTTGGATACTTGTCGACATAACTTCTTTCCTATAGTGAAGTTCTGTCTGGGTATACATAAGTATGATACATGGCCCGCTTTCATCGGGGTTGCTGATGCTGCTGAAAATGATATCCCTAATATGGAATTACTGGGGTTGATGACACCCAAATCTGAAGACAAAAACAAGCACTCCCAAACTATCCACGTCCGTAGGGGTTAAAGGAAAGAAGTCTTGAAGGTCGACACTTCCAAGGGAGCTTCCAATTCTCAGAATACTCATGACTAAACCGGGTTCTCTTAATTCCCATTTAGCTACATGGGCAATACTGTTGACTCCATACGATATGTTGTTCGTCCCTCAGAAGGCATAAAAGGCCAAGCATTAGCTGATTTCTTAGTAGCTCATCTGGTGCCAGAATCTTCGAAACTCTACGATGAAATCCCTCATGAAGTAGTGGAGTCTAACATCAAGACTGAGAAAATCCCCATTTGGTGAATGTTCTTTGACGGTGCGTCAAGAACAAAACCTAAAGAAAATATTGTGGCCGGAGTAGGCATCGTGCTTGTGTCACCCGACCATCTGGTTATACATCGTGTATATTCTCTCGTGGAACCTTGTACCAACAACGTGGCCGAATATAACGTCCTACTGATCGGCCTTCAATTAGCAAAACAACTGGGAGTTGACTATCGAGAAGCTTACGGCGATTCTAAGCTAATAGTTATTCAGGTCCGAGGGGATTATGAAGTTCGTCACGAAGATCTCATCCCATATCACAAAGCGACAATCGAATTGGCTTCTACCTTTGCTGGATTATTTATCGAGCACGTGTCTCAATTACAGAATATAGAAGCAGATGCTTTAGCCGGTCTTGCTGCTTCCCAGACCGTTCCTGTCAACACTCAGCATTCGATCACAGTGTTTGGTCGAGAGTTATTCCGTGTGAAAGATGCCTTGCATATTCATCACAGTTATGCAACAGAAATAAATGTCGATATTAAAGACTGGAGATTTTCTTTCATAGACTATGCTGTCTACGAAATCTTCCCTGAGGACCCAAAGGAAGCAGTATCTGTCCAAAGGCGATCCCTTAGATTTTACTATGATACAACTACCAAAATTCTCTATCAACGCTCTTACGACGGGCTATTGTTACGATGTTTATCAGATGCAGAAGCCAATCATGCACTCCGTAAGGCTCACGACAGAATTTGTGGTACACATCAACCAGGCCCCAAATTACATGATCGTCTCAAACGAATGGGTTATTATTGTCCCACGATGATAGTAGATGATGTTGAATATGCAAAGAAGTATAGGGATTATCAGTTCCACACCGATTTTATTCATTAAACTTCGGAGTTTCTATACCCAACGGCAACATCTTTGCCTTTTGAAGCCTGTGGTATGGATATCATCGGCCCAATCAGCCCACCATCCTCCAGAGGACATCGGTTTATCCTAGCTATAACCGATTACTTCTCCAAAGGGGCGAAAGCGATATCGTTCATTGAAGTAAAGACGTCAAATGTGATCAGTTTCATCAAGCATCATGTTATTTACCGCTTTGGCCTACCTTGCAGGATCATCCATGATAATGGTCCACAATTTGTGAGCCATGTATTCTATCGGTTCTGCAATATGAATCGAATTCAGAATGTAGCCTCTGCTGCTTACAATCCAACGGCTAATGGGTTAGCAGAAGCCTTCAATAAGACTATCATCAAACTTTTTAAGAAGTTTGTATCTTCAAACAAGCGTGATTGGAATGAGAAGCTCGGCAAATATCTCTGGGCCTATCGTACAACGGTCCGGACTCCAACAGGCAGTATGTCATTCTCTCTGATTTATAGAAGTGAAGCAGTTCTTTTCCTAGAAATCCAGATTCTCTCTCTTCGAGTAGCCTTAGCTAGTAAGTTGACTGCCGAAGAAAGTTACCATCTGCGACTACAAGAGCTGGAAGCACTAGACGAAAAATGCTTATTAGCTCAACAGCGTATTGAGCTATACCAAGCACGCCTTTCCAGAGCCTTTAATAAAAAGGTAAAGGAAAGAATCTTTCAAGTTGGTGATCTGTTCTTAGAAGTGAGAAGATCAATGGTTATGACGATCTGGTCTTAGAAGTGAGAAGATCAATGGTTATGACGCACAAGACAAAAGGAAAATTCTAGCCTAAATGAGAAGTTCCTTTCGTTATAGAATCAGTGTATTCTAACGGTACGTATCAACTAACCAAGCCTGATGGTGACTTGCTCATGATGCCAATCAATGGCAAGTTCCTGAAGAAATATTATGTGTAACCTTCATGTACAGCGTTCATATATACCCTGTTTTAATCATGTAAATGTACAGTGCAATGTTTATGTGATTCGAAAAATCATCTAAATATTATCCGTATTTTAAGAGTCTTGGATATGCCATAGATAATAGGTCCTCTAAAAAAAGAAAAGAAAGATATTCCCCAGTGGAGTTATTTTCATTTTTGACTCGGCCCAAACTTGGTCTTACAAAAACAGTAACATCCATATTACCTCTGAACTGTTTTCCGATAATTATTTCCCCAGTGGGATAATTAAGAAATGTTCTGCCACGTCCATATAACCTCTGAACAAAACATTCATCAGAGATAATCACGTCCATATTACCTCTGAATTATCCACTCCTACATAATGTTATATATCCGTCCATGTCCATAGTACCTCTGGTCAGATATAGAATATTCTCTGCTATTACGTCCATATTACCTCTATTAGCAGCTTCTTTCAACTTATTATCTATATTCAAAAACTTTGAATATAAAATGGATAATAAATCCACATCAAATTCTCCAGTAGAATACCTACCGAAAATATCCCTTCATCAAAGATAATTATATCCATATGACCTCTGAATTATTTACTGAATCCTATTTAAATGTTATATACCCGTCCATGTCCATATTACCTCTGGTCGAGGCATAAAACATTCTCTGCTATTACGTCTACATTACCTCTATTAGCTCTTTCAACTTATTATCTATATTCAAGAACGTTGAATATAAAATGGGTAATAAGTCTACTTCCAATTCTCCAGCGGAATACCAACCAGAAATATCCTTACTATGTCCACATTACCTCTAGTTTTGATATTTCACAAACTTTATTCATGAATTTTGAAAGCCAAAAGATTCTATATTAAAAAACGTCTATCAAAAGATGGAGAAAAGAAAAAGATACAAGAGTCTTGACGGCTAAAAGAGCCAATTACAAATAAAAGACTTACGGGATACACAATCAATTGATACTATCCCTCAGAGCCTTGATTTCAGCTTGAGATTTGACAGTGGCACGACGATGTGCTTCTTCCAGCCGAGCAGCTTCATCCTTGAAAGGAATCAGTTTCATATGCTCCTCTTTCAACTTCACCAGCTGAGCCTCCAATTGGTCTGAAGTTGTGGCAGTTGCAGCAACCTGAACTACGTAATCTTCCGGCTCAGACGCAACTGTTTGCAAGTCGGCCTCAAGCTGGGCAATCTTTTTGCGAAGCTATACAATCTGATTGTACTTTTCAGCGATCTGGATGGCCAGCTTATTCTTTGAAGCAATACGAGCCCTACCTGTAGCATCAAACTGTTCATACTATTCAGCCAGCTCATTGATCTCTTTAGCCAGCACCTCCTTCCTCGCCTGGAAAGTAGCTTCCTCCTTCTCAAGAGCCGCAATCAGCGCCACGCCCTTCTCAAGAAACAATGATGTTGGGCTTCGCTGACTAACCTCTCGGAGTTTGGCCACTTGATTTTCTAGGTCAGCTATGACCTTCCTTAAAGCATTAGCTCGCTCTTTATAGCCAGCAATGCTTTCAAGGACTGTCACCTAGCATTCAGTAACAGCCTTCACAGGCCCAAAGGTGGAATTTCAGTTCAAAACTCCAGAAAGCTTTACATTTAAAATAGAGTAGAAAGCTCTTATGACTTCCTGAGCCATCTCATCATCTTCAGAAGAGGTCGTTGGAGATGAAGCTTGATAGGGATCTTCTATCCCAGGGAGAGCTACTTGGGAGGAAGCCGAACCTGACAAATAAAGCAATATACATATCAGTAACAAAAAAAACTTACTTAAAGAGTATGAAGGAGTTGTAATTTCATACCTCTTCTCGGCTCAGTATCAACTGCAACGGAGGAAATAAGAGCAAACCCAGGTCGCTCACTGTCAACATCAGCCAAAGCAGCAACAGGCTTCTTGCCTTCCACGGTCCCAGCTGGACCCGAAGCAAATTCAATAATGGCCGTCTCAACAGACCGATCAAAGACTTCTTCAGTAACCGATGCCGATTTACTGGGAGAACTAATGGCAACTTTCTGTCTAGCCCCAGTATCTGGAGCAACCTCCGTGTTTTTTTTATACTCCTTGTCTACAAGGGAATATACGACGGAAGTCAGCCTCATAAGTTGCACGAGAAATTAATGTCAAAAAATCTCATCCAAAGAAAAGTGAAAGAATGATATACCCAGAGAAGGGTGAGCGGATTGGACTTCATTTTCATCCAAATCTTTCATCATATCTCCTATCGTAGACATATCCCCCAAAGAAATGTCATAGAAGGGACTGACTTTTTGATCGCCATCATGGTCTGGGCCTTCGCCATGATCATCCCTTTGCTCAAACCTTACAACTAAAGAAGACCCACCTTCATACATCGGTTGAGGACGAGCAGGGGACACCGTTGTTATGTCCACCTCTTCAGATGAAGAAGCACCTACCGAGGCCGTGACTTCAACGCCCTGTGCAAAGGACAAACGTAATAGTGAGAAAGCTTCTAACGATTTGACCAAAATGGCTATCGAGTCTAGGAAGGGATCTACCACACAAATGGTAATGGCCCGCGACGCCGTTCCACCTCTCCCGGACTGCCGAGAAGATCTTCTAGAAGGAGGCGAGCCGGCGCTCACATCAGTGACCTTCTTTCTCTCTCTGGGGACAACAACCTTCTTCCTTTTGGACCGTAGAACCAGCTCAGTGGAAGCTTTCCTCTTGTGAGGAATATCAGGAAGAGGATCTTCAGTATCCTCTCTATGAGGTACTGTAACAACCGGCTCTCTCAAGAACGACACTCTGCCGTGGCACTGCAGTCGACTCAACTGAGGGTACGGTACCTTCCCTTCTGTGACCCTCCATTGTGCGTACTCGTCCTATATCGACAAGAGTGGGGGCAAGCCAAGTCCCCAATATTAAACTCTGCTCACGGTCATACCGAGAATGAAGGTATTGACCTGAAAATATAACTTGGCAGCAGTAAAGAGCATATGGGTTTCAGGCTTATCTTCTGGAAAAGTAAAAAAATTACCCCCGTATATTCGGCGTTGTAGTAACCCTATGCACGTGCCCCGTCGATTAGGCTTCTATCGACTGTAGATAAGGGCTGGGGTTGCCCAAAAGAAGCTTTATGTAGCCGAACTGCCGTACAAAGCGACTCGGTAGATAAGGTTCCAGGAAAGTGTGGTTCCTATTCCTGAGCACCAGATGGGAAGGCCTGATGGAATGGAGCCAACAGAACGCCCCAAGAGGAAGGCTAGTAGTGAGTGCTCTTTCATCTACTAAAGTGTCTCTTACACGGGTACTACCAGACGGAGGCGACACTTTGAAGAATTCATAATTCTATAAGAAACTCAAAGCCTTCCTGCAAATAGGCACCCCTGCGACAATCCAGTCTGGATCTTTGAATCTCCAAAGAAAGGCATCTCCTGCCAAAGAGTGCCATCAGCCCGATATTCATTAATTTGGGACTGTACAGCACCAGCTATCCCATCAGGTAATGGAAGGGAAATTTAGTCCTGACGAAGTCCTTTCTACCATCAGGCGTCACCGCGTTAACAATAAAGTGTTGTAAACCTTGTTGGATGGCACAGACCATCGCAGGAAGCAGGGCAAGCTAGTATCTGAATGACAGCTTTACAGTCGAAAGTATCATACCCTGACTTATCCTTTCAATAGACCCTGAACCACCAGGGATTGCACAATCGTGGAGCTATGTCATCAGAAAGACGACTAGCACAGCCTTTTCCGACAACTTAAGCTCAGCCTGCCTGAAAAAATAATAAAGCAGAAAGTTTTCCTTGGGATCATCACTATCTTCAGTGTCTATTGCCCCATGATCTGTCATCAGTTGCTCTATCTTAGGTTTCGTCAAGGGTTCGCGAGTCGAGAAAGAGACTGGGCCATCTCTGTTTGCCATATAAATCAACAACAGGTATTACAGAACACTGGAATTGATTACAAACTCGCTTGTATAAAGAAAATCCTAGAAAGAAAGCCTAGAAAATAATCTAAGTACAATTGTTTAGTTTTGATTCTGGGGGGGTGACGGTGGAGGCTCGGGAAAGTGCTATCAACTATGCCTTACTCTGTGGACTATCTGATGCAGTCTCTAGCTCGTGAAGATATTATTTTTTTCTTGAAGGTTGCTAGCCTTGGATTGCCAACCATCTTGCAGGGGTGTGGCACCCTGCTATTTACAGTAATTTCGGGATAAATGATATTTTGAGCCGCATAGATGACCATGTGGCAAATCCCCGGGCCACATGGCCGTATTCATGCCTCGAGACTTGGTTTGTGATTGATAGCTGGGGATTTGTTAGGATTTATTATGGTTTGTCGTTGAGCAGTTGAGAACTGGTCAACTTGTCACGTGTATCAACTAATCTTCTATGGCTAGCCGTATGAAGGATGTCTCTTGGCCAAGCCGCATAGAAGAATGTCTCATGATCGAGCCGTATGAAGGAACGTCTCATGACCGAGACGTATGATCGAGCCGTATGAAGGACGTCTCATGTCCGAGCCGCATGAGGAATGTCTCATGACTGAGCTATATGAGGAATGTCCCGTGACCGAGCCGTATGAGAAATACCTTCTGACCGAGCCGCATGAAGAACGTCTCATGACCGAGCCGCATGAGAAATGTCTCATGACCGAGCCGCATGAGGAATACCTTCTGATCGAGCCACATGAGGCCATCTGATGACTGAGCCGCATAAGGAATGTTTTATGACTAAGCTGCATGAAGGATATCTTCTGGCTGGATGGATATGGGGGCCCTAGAAGAAGGTATTGTGCCGAATGTCACTATTTGAGAGAGTTTTGTTTGTCTTCTTCTTGACTGATCTCCTTGTTTCGAAAAAGATTTAACGGTGGACTCCTTCAGAAGATTGTGATGCGCTTGACTGAGACGATGCGCCTAATTGAGACATCTGAGTAATGTATCTAGTTGAGAGCAGGCCGTTATAACGTTTTCAATTGGCATCATATTTCCGAGATGATGTTGGAAAGGCGCAGTAGGTTGCAGACGCTAGAACACAGACTGCCTTGATAGTGGAGCCACTGTCTTGTGGCAGCGGCAGTTGAGGATGGCTTGGGTGCAGTGATGTTCTGGAAAGGGCTCATCGTACGCAAGGTTGCTACTCTCTTCTTGTATTTGTGAATGACCACCTATCGCAGGTTGAAAGCAGATTGATCTACCTTTGCATCCATTTTGTGGGCCCGGGTATCCTGAGTGCCCGGGTGCGTAGGTATCATATTTGCTCCCTGATCTGAGGCTAGTAAAGCACTGCGCTCGATCGTTATAGAAAGACTTCTGGGATCCACCCTGTCCATTTCGCAAGTGGGATTGGACGCGGGTGGTTCTGTATAACTTTCCATCAGGAGCCCATATAACAGTTAACGGTATCCGCTGACGGTCAGCAGCTTGGACAGTTGACTGGGCTTGTTGAGCCCGCACTGCCCTAGACTTCTTCGACTTAGCACTCGAAGGTGCGTAGTAGGAAGAGTCCAAGTTGGAAGGAGGGAAGGAAAGTTGGTACGCTTTTCAAAGGAGGCAAGGGGGCTTATTTATAGAATGGAGTGAGCCCCTTCTTCTTCTCCTTTCCTATGTGGGACTAAAAGTAATATTTTCCATGCTTCTACAGTCTCCTTCTTTTCTAATAAAGATGCAGTTGGTCTAGCTCTCGTATGGGGAAGGGACCCCTCAGTCTTACCCTTCTTTGTGACCTGGTGACAAATAAAGAGGTGACAGAGTAACTCTTTGTACACCTCCATCATCTCGGAGTTCTCCCTCTCCAAATCTAAGAGCTCCTTATCACAGGGGACGTATTCTTCGTATGGCTCGATCCTCCAGGGAAGTTTTGATATCGCCTGTATCTCGTGAAGAGCTAGACCCATCTCCCCATCCGAAGTGAAGAAAGTATATGTGTGATAGTTGTACAACTCCACCAACGAGATAAACATAGGCTAATTAACCTTTATGCCATATTGGATGGCTCTAACGGCATAAAAAAGGCCGGTAGCTTTTAGGGTGGCCTCGTAAGTCGAGAGCACCCATTCAGTAAGGTCGTTCCAGAATGGAACAGAGTATCTCCAACCTTCCATCCGCAGCTTCCCTTCCGGATACGACTCCTTCTTTGACAGCATCAGGTTGGAGAGAGTCTCAGCAGCATAAGGGTGAAGATCAGTCGGGACATCGTTTATTATGGCCCCAGGATGCAGCCCCTTCGTGGAGTAGGACATGGAGCCCTTGACACACTTGAAAGTGTCCTTCTTTCGGTCACCAGAGTTAAATTGGATCCTGCCAAAAATGATCCCATGCAGTTCAGGGGTCAGGTCCTATTTTATTTGCCTCCGCACAGCTAGATCAGTAAATGCCGATAGAGGGTATTGGCGCTTCATCGATGGTAACCACATACTTTAGTTATTTAACCTGACCACCTCGTCTCTTTGTCCTCAAATCCTAGGCTATCACCAAACAAGAAGTACGATCTCTTGAAGCTCCGTGCCCCTCCGAGCGCGAACTTTCCATCATTCATCATCTGCTTCAAGAACATTTTGTCCTGTTCAAGCATAGCGATCACCCGTACCGAAGGCTGGTCATGGCTGATCTTCACCTGAGCATTTTTTACCATTACGGTGATAAGGCTTGATGCATGGCAGGCAGAGCCGAGAGGAATCCCACCAAGAGCTGGGATAACCATGTCAACTGCAAAGACAGAAAAACTCAGACTTATAATCTACAGAAAAAAGAGCTAAGTGCTGGAGAAATGCTATGCGCCCAGATGTTATGCGCCTAAAAAGCCTGTAGGAACATAAGCATCTTCAAAGCATGTGTTTTGTGTGGGCGCATGATACAACAAAGTGTATAGGCGCATGCTTCTGTGGGCGCATAAGACTGCTCACAAAAGAAGTGTGTTTGCTTTAGGCGCATATCGATGGTTATGCGCCCAAGCAGAGAAAAGTCCAAGCATCACAAATTAACGCTCGAGACTTCATTTTTTGAGACATTGCCTCACCCAGAATGGGGTCTTGAACCAAATAAGATGTTGCCAAAGGAGGAGAACTAGCTGCTGCAGCCTTCTTGCCCTTCGCAGACTTCTTGGGAGTCAAAGCAGCCTTGGGAGACATGATTGGTCGAAAGAGAGCAAAAGAAAAACTCTTTGAAATTTCTGGAAAAAAAGCAAGAATGAACTTTCTCTCTCCTCAAGGCCTATTTATAGGCACGAATGAAACTTATGCGCCCACATAGCCTATGCGCCCATACGATCTATGCGTCCATATGGTCTATGTGCCTACGTAGAGACTCGAACTTTTGCAGATTATGCGTCTGCTATTTGATGATGCAGACTACGCATAGACATCGCATAAAGAGTGGACCTTTTCAATTTCTGTTCCAAACAAGTCTATCGCTTCAGATTTCCAAGGAAGATCTCAACAGCCATATTTTCGACAGCCTGGCAAACATCTATGCACGTCATACCCATCATGCGCCCATGAAACTAGTGAAGACAATTTTTCCCATGCTTCTTTCAAAGTATTCCGATACTAGTTCGAGTCTCAAAAACTTTGAAGGTGGTCTTGTAGAAGCATAAAAAATACAAGACTATGAACCCCACATGAAAAAGAATACTATGCGCCCACATAACCAAAGGGGGGCTATGCGCCCA
Source organism: Iris pallida (assembly GCA_029216955.1). Lineage (NCBI taxonomy): Eukaryota > Viridiplantae > Streptophyta > Magnoliopsida > Asparagales > Iridaceae > Iris > Iris pallida. The sequence continues at coordinate 115,387 of JANAVB010034322.1, read as the reverse complement.
TATTGTAGATCAACCATGCACCCAAGTGTGGGCGCATAAACTTACTCCCATACTATGCGCCCAAGACAGCAGATCCCTGCGACTCAGTCAACATCCACGATCAGTCGTGCACCGAAGCATGCGACCACGTCAGTCTCCACGAGCAATCGTGCACCGAAGCATACGGCTACGTCAATCCTACGATCTACCCACGATCATCCAGTATCCATGTGCCTACACCCTATGCACCAAAGGGGTGTTATGCGCCCACAGTAAAATTAGTATATTTTTATCTGTGGGCGCATAACAGTCATTTCAATGCCGAACGACTATAAATAGAGGGCGTCCCCCTCTACAAAGAAGGACAGAACGGAGAGCATTTCAAGAGCCAAATTGTTGTCCTTCTTGCCAGTGAGCCGAGAGTTAGCAATTTTTTTAGGTTTTCTCCCACTTTTGTAATCGGAGTGTCAACGGAGTAAAGGAGCAACTGTCGCTCGATCTCCATCGTCCCATTCCCCAAAAAAATTTTGTACTCGGGGATCCTCAGTACAAGATCTCTCAAGCATACTCGATTTGTGGTACCTTGTGCCAATAAGAAAAGACATCACTTCTTCTTTTTTATGTGTGTCCATATATATATATATATATATATATATATATATATATATATATATATATATATATATATATATATATATATATATATATATATTATCGGACTATAAATATGATTAAGTACTAGTTTAGTCAAAATATATTAAGTTAAGGCTATATAGGGTATAGTTATATAAATAGTTTGAATATAACATCGACGTGTCATTTATTTGGTAGATTGATTTATTCTAGGATTTCGTGACGGTGTAACCGAGGATACCAGAGTCAGACCGTTGTACGCATTTTGGGGACTACATGCAAGTATACCTTGTCCTATATAGAGTTTATTTTACATGCATACTTTCCTTTATTTTCGTTTGTACGTGTCTCTTTTATGTTATGTACTTGTTGCTTTGTCATATTTTATTTCCATTTTTTTATCATATCACCTGTATGTTGTTTCTTTATATACACTTTCAAAGTTATTCATGTCAGTGCCTTGTTACGTATCATGACCTGTTTTCCAATCTCGATCATTAGTACGCACAGTGCTGCGATAGAGACTTTATACTTAACTTGTTTTCCCCTCTCGATCGTTAGTACGCATCGTGCTGCGATAGAGACTCTAAATATGACTTGCTCCCTAGATCATTGTCGATGTTATTAGTACCTGGCTATTGACCACTTTCGATCGTTAGCACGCACGGTGCTGCGATAGGGACTTTATATAGATAGTTAGCACATCCAGTGTTACTTTCTATAGAACCGTAAGCTCATGCCGTGCTGCAGTTTTACTTGACATTACCTTGTAGCTACGACTAGTAGCATTACTCATACTCATATGTCATCACTTGTGCAGTTACTGTCTTTATTTTACTATCCTTCCCTGTATGTTATTTACTGTTCTTAGTGGCATATTTTTATGTATCTTGCTATGTCCATCTAAGGATCTGGTGATCTTTTCCAGGTTATTGTTGGTTTTCTTTCAAGTATTTGTTGAGACTGCTAGAATAGAATAATAGATTAGAGGACGATTGTATCTCCAGGATTGAGGTATCACTAGTGGTATTTTTATCATTCTTTCGTTTTTAATATTTTATGATGACATCTTCAGCTATATAGTCTAGTTTTACAAGCTTTACATTTTTATTATGAGCTTGTTCAGATGGTTGTATTAAGGTCTGGCCAACCTTATTACAAATTATCTATTCTTGTATTTATATTCAAATGGCATATGTGTATTATTGTTTGATTAGCATTAACGCACTGGTTCCCACTTGAGCTTTTTATTTGTGGATTGAGATATAGTTAACTTGCCATTTAAACCCTATTTTAGGCAGCTTACGTGCATTACTTGAGGGTTCCATATATTGGATTCACCCTTGAGTATGTACCAGTTGGTCGTGTTACGTGCTAGTACTCCCGTAACTTTTGGGACTGGGGCGTGATAATATAGTTCACCAGATACTGATATATAGTTAACTCTATACCGGTATTCAGTTTTGCTCACTTGGGATCTGATATACATGGTACACATTTTTCTCTCCTCTTGCTTGTTAACCTAATTCTATTACACAACCTATAGAATACTCACACGCTGAAACATACCTCTGTTACCCATTCTACTAATTAGTTTCCTGAACACTAGACACTTAACTCACTCTCTACTGATACACACCACTCACGAACACAGATATACACTCTACTTGCTACAAATATCTTAGTATACATACACACGTACATATCTATATACTGGTACACACTTGCTAATTTTTATCTCACATTGGAACTGAACCAAACCACATTACACACTGACTGCACTCAGAATTTTACACTGGAACTGTACACTAATTTTTTTGCAGTATTGCAACTACAATCCTTTGTTGCAGTTAAACACTCATTTCTATCACATTGACAAATAATACACAAATCTAACTATACCCATGTGAATTGGCTGGCACTCATACACGCTTGTAAACACACACATTGTAGTTACCAAGAGAAAAGGCATACACAAATATGCTTAAATGCAACTGTAGTTGCTACAATTGGAAAAACACACAGGAAAATCACCCATTACACACACAAGTGCACAAGATTCTTCACATAAGGACTACAGATACACACGTACTTACTGTAATTCACTAACTGACCAGTCCCCTTCTCTTGATACACACCTAACTACTGTAGTTGATTACACAAACTGCTGATCACACCCTCCCCTGTAGTCTATATACAATCACCTACACAGACACTCATACTGGATAATTGAAAAAAGGAATGCACACACACGTGCACACACACACACACACACACACACTATTTTGTGTCCTGTAGTTTAGAACTGATATTGCTTATATGAGCAACCTATGAGCTGAACATATCCCTCACAGATACGCATAGATACTACCTAGGTTCCTAGTACACACAGAAGCTAAACTCCTGCAGCATGTAGTTACATTTGTAGTCCAGTACTGTATAAACTACTGTTGTTATCATATGTAGTGCCCCATCCCTACATTGTGCCCCATTCTCCGTCTACGGGGTATGTGAGAAAGGAACATTGTCGCTATCGATTCGGTCGGGACCGATAGGTCGGGATCGATCGAATCGGTCGAACGGGAATGATGAATTAATATCTTCTTCGAAATCAAGTCCCATATTCAGCCGGTTGCACCTCGAGGAAAGACTCTGCAGCTTAGTCGGGAGAGACCTCTTGTTGCTCTGTTTTTCACGCCGTACTTGCGTTGGTTTTGGCTTTAGTTTTCTAATGCATTTTCGTGAATGTTTTTGTGAATGTTTTCATGGCTTATGTTTTGAACTCGCATTTACATATTGAACTCCTTGAATAATACAGTATTCTAATCAGTTGCTTGTGCGATTTTAGTTAATCGCATAGGCGACGTCTAGCACGACCAACAAGTCTCTCGCTTCGAACAGAAATTAAGGTGAGTGGCTGACATCCTTCACCTCGACCCTCTATCTCAAAAACAAGAACTCGAGATAACTGTATCAAATTAGAATGATTTACTCAAAAAATACAAGTTTTATGCTCAAAAATAAACTACGAAAGCAACTGCTTTCGCACCAGGAGAAGAAGATCTGGAGGAACGACGCATCTTTGGAAGATCTCGAGAAAAGGTTTTTGTACCGCTCTCCTATATGTACTCCACCTTATCTAAAGTATCACAATGGTGTCAGACCGTCGCCTTCTTGGTAAAAGGGAGGAGAGAAGATAAGGTTCTCGAGAAGAGATATCATTATTTCATGATCTGCAAAACAAAAGAAATGAATCGATTATATAATTGTCGCAACAACACCATAAATCGTGCCTTAAATCACTTGTTAACATAGCACGGTCATGAACAACTTGTATACAAGGGCGATTGTTTCTTCGGACGATATTTCGGGGCCACAGGATCGATCCGGCCTAGGAAGAAACACGATAGCTATGCTGGATTGTACTGCGAGTATTCTGTGCTCCTTCAACGATGCTCGCTATGTAACTACCACTTTTCTAAAATAAGGATAATTTTGAACTTTTGTAAAATTGATCATGTTAGTTAGTAAATAATTAATTTAAATCATGTTAATGATAAATAGGTAAATTTTTTATTATTTTTAATATTATTTAATTTGGTGTATAGTGACTTTCGTCTTTTGCTAGTGAAACCTTAGAACAACTTAAGCCTAGAGACTAACCATGACCAAGGAGACCTAGCTAACATAATTAGATTAATAATTAGGCTCTAATCTAGCTAGAGATGACTTAGAAACTATTGGGGGATTTTAATTAAGGTGTTAGTTTGGGCCTTTAGTAGAGGAGCTTGATTGACAACTTAGAAGGGCCTTTAGGCTATTGTGTCTTGACCTAAACCCTAGCCCAACCTTGTGTCCAGCTAAGAGCAGCCCCCTCACCCTATATAACACATCATTAGCCCCCATTCATCCCTCTTTCATAGAAACCCTAACCCTAGCTTGTGTTCTTCTCCAAATTTCCCCTATTCCTCAAATCAACTCCAAATTCATTCAAACCAATTGCAAACTACTCCCCTTGAGTAGAGGAGGTCTCTAATGGCTAGCTAGGAAGGATTTGGAGCAATTTGACCATTGAATTTGGTGGAGAATCCTTATATGAGGATTTTATTAGGATTCAAACTCCTAATTGGTAATAGCCTCTAAACCTTTCAAATTCCTATTTTCTTTCCATAGATGCATTCATTTAGGGTCCCCCTAGCATTAGGCTAAGTTTGGTTCGAATTCGAATCCATTTGGGGTACATATCATAAAGTATCGGATACAGGTCTCAAGTGTTCGATGAAATGTCCCATAGGATGTTTTGTTCACCAATTTCTGATGTAAATATATTTTTGGGTAGCTAATATACTCTAGATTTTATTTGTATTTGACTGAGGTGAAATTGATGTGTTTGATATGTGTTTTTGGACACGGGGATACTGCACACTAAGTTTGGCCTGAACTGTGCTTCTCCTGCTACTGTCGGGTCCGTTCTCTTTGGACACGACACGTTTTCGTGTGCCATCAGTTGGTATGGGTAGGGAAAATAACTGACACACCACCTACGAAGTTTGGATGGAATTAGTTGAGTTTTCAGAAGTTCTCTCACCCACAAGTGTCTGTCAAGCACTACACCTTGTGATTCAGTCTTTGACACTTGCTTTGTTGCTTGGACACTCTCCACATTGCTATGCACACACTATTGACACCATTGGACATTTGTATCTACCACTCACTTATGGTCATAACTCACACACACTCGAACACTTTATATTTTTACTGGTTACACTCATATAATTTTACTTACAATCACACTATTTCACTCAATTCATTCACTGACACCATCTATCACATGTTTGCATACACTTGCACTCGTTTGATACTGCACCATCTGAACACTATGACACTGCATGGACACACATTCACTTAGACAAGGACACTTCACTCAAACAGAGAACTCTGATACCTGAGAGTATCAGAACACTGTTCTGATACATGTTTATACATTCATATATTGTGATTGTTTGCACCTGCTCTGATGAATGACACTTCACTTAACACCCTATTGACACTACTCATTGCTCTCATCTGCTGCACACGGTTCAGAACTCTGATATACTCCACTGTTCTGATACTTTGCTTCACATTTACATTAACACTCTTCACACATTCACATCTAGACTGCTACATTGCCTTTGCTATGGTACACTTGTTCACACACGCACTATGAACATCACTTTGTTGTACACTATGACACTTACATTTACTTCACATTGCATCTGCCATACTATCACCTTGCCATTCATTTCTTTACACCACACAGGATTCATACACCTGAACCACATTTAATCATTACCAAATATCTCATTGCCCATAATACTGAGCTATAGTATAGACCCTTTGATCTTCATGGCCTTGCATTCATAATAGTACCCCTGCTATGCATTTCCCAAAGCATTTGATATTATGAATATGGACCACTGCCTACACTCCTCAAGCTTCCATCTATCCATTGCATTTGGGGTATATGTTATGTATTGAGTTTAGATGCAAACTCAGTTTCCTGAGCTCAGCATGTAGGTTACTTGATATGTGAATATATATATATATATATATATATATATATATATATATATATATATATATATATATATATATATATATATATATATATATATATTATCTGAGATATGAGGGTATTAGTAAATGATAGAGTATAGTATTGTGTGTGAGAGAGTTGAGGTAGTTAGAGAGCATGGGTTTATGAGATTTCTAAGATGGGGTTTAGGCTGGCCGTATAGGCTATAAGTTATATATATGGGTTATCAATTATAGTGGTTATGGGGTTGGCCAACTATATAGATATATGTATATATATGTTATATATATATAGGGGGTTTTGCTATATATATTTGATGAGTGGTATATATATATCTATATATATATATATATATATATATATATATATATATATATATATATATATATATATATATATATATATACCACTCATCAAATATATATAGCAAAACCCACTATATATATAGCAAATATGTATATATATATATATATATATATATAGAGGGTTTTGCTATATATATAGAGGGTTTTGCTATATATATTTGATGAGTGGTATATATATATATATATATATATATATATATATATATATATATATATATATATATATATATATATATATATATATATATATATATTATATATAAATATATATGAAAAAAAAACATATATATATATATATATATATATATATATATATATATATATATATATATATATATATATATATTCTCTTCATATATATATATATATATATATATATATATATATATATATATATATATGAAGAGAAAATATATATATATATATATATATATATATATATATATATATATATATATATATATATATATATATATGAAAAGAAAATATATATATATATATATATATATATATATATATATATATATATATATATATATATATTTTCTTTTCATATATATATATATATATATTTATATATATATATATATATATATATATATATATATATATATATATATATATATATATATATATATATATATATATATATATATATATATATATATATATATATATATATGAAAAGAAAATATATATATATATATATATATATATATATATATATATATATATATATATATATATATATATATATGAAGAGTTATGAGGTATCTAGAGTGAGTTTGGCTGAGGATGAGTGAGTATATATGAATACATGTGTATAAGATACTTGGTTGAGTATATATGTGTATATATATATGATATAGATGTGGTATCTTAGCCTATACCTTGAGATAGACTATAGATGACCTAGAATTGGACCCAATAGGCCTAATTGAGCTTGTTGACTAGAGTTTGACCAAACCCTAGACAGTTGACCAAGTTAGCTTAGATGTTGACCTAGTTTGACTAGAAGGTTGATCAGAGTTGACCAAGAGTTGACTTTGACCTAGATTGACCTAGAATCATGTAGATTGCATTATATATTTCAATTATTCAGTTTAGAACACATTGTAACCTGTAAATAGGACTCTGTTACTCCAGTTCAGACATCTATTCACATCTGTTGCTCTGGTTATCAGGCGAGTACATTTTCTGTTAGTTTTTATTTATTATAGTATCTATATTGTCTGATTTAGACTACTTTACTTCATGCTGACACATTATTATCACAGACCAGTACTCTATGGATCTTATCGTACGATGTTATCCCCTCAGCAGATACATCGGGTATTTCATGTTCATGTACTTTACCATGTGCATCGTGTACTTCTTGTATTCATATTATTCATGTACAAATCGTGTGCTCTCATGTACTCTCGTGTGCTCACATATGCTTATTGTGCAAAACTAACCATCGTGTATGTAAAATAACTTGGTCGGATCCTTATGTATTGATCGGAGCGGGAGAGTAGAAGTGGTCATGTGATTAAACCCCTTAGTGTAACTCGTGTACATGTCCATTATACCCTTATATATAATGAAGAGACTGTAGAATACATCGGGTACAAACCTAAACCAATCACATAATCATCTTGTGCTCTAAAACACTTATATTTATTATATTTCATGTACTCAGTTTACTTATCCATATCTCCTGTATTCCTGTACTTCTCTTGCAGCACGTCATGTATTTTATTCTACTGTTAGCTCTATATTTTTTACCATGTTTTAGAACTGCTTTCAGAGATATGTGCTCGTTTCCGTCTTGACAGGATAATGTTAAAAATTTTACAGATAACTTGGAGAATTCTAGCTAGCCTAGAGGAGACACCATTAGAGCTTGGAGTAGATTGTTAGGTTCTTGTCTAGTTGTAGTCTTCAATTATTTCATGAGATGTACTTATTTCACATTCTGTGTGTAGTGATGATAACACTTAAACGTCTTCAAATATGGTTTGTATTAAACATTGTGATGCTTCTATCTATTCCATTTCGTGCTGATTATATCTCTTAGTTATTTTGTGATTGAGTTGTATCTTCTTGAGATTGTCCTCTGTTTGGAGAGTATATTATATTGTGTTTAGTTGTGATTGAGACCTAGGACAGCGTTCTACCGTCGACACTGCGGTGTAGGCTGGACATACCTACGGTCTCGTGCCCTTTCACTAGGTGTGCGCCGTGACACATTTTTAGTGGTGGCCCATGCAGGTCGAAATTCGCATTAGTACGATATCGTGGTAGCACAATGACTTAGTTGTACTACCATGAGTCTGCGATAGAATATAAGAAATACGGTATTAGTATGAGAGGATACTCAATCACAGTTAGATTTTTTGGAAGATTTCTGGGACGACTCTTGAGAATCTTAATTGAACTTTAATTCGAATCCTTTCCCCTTGTTCAGTTTATCCTTGCTCCCTGTTATTTAATTTGAACTTTGATGGATCGTTATTGATTTTGATTTTCATATCGAAATAAATTTTATGACCTAAGTTACGGTATCTTCTGATATCATATGTTGATGATGATCACAGGAAAGGTAAAACGTCTACTTGATTATGGAACCTGGAGTTTATTGCAACCATATCAGCCGACGTGACGGAAACGTAGAGACCTGACTTAGGATATACATATCTTGGTTATGAGACTTGGAATTTCTCGCAGTTATACTAGTCGACATAGCGAGAATTCTAGACGACATGATTATAGAGGTGCGTACCCCAGTTATGGAATCTATCGTTTATCGCATCCTTGCTTACTGGCATGGCGAGGATTCTGAGTATCATGATTTTGGACAGATGCGTATGATTATTAGATTGTATCTTGAGAAGGTTCTTAAATATGTCATCTCTATCGTTCACTTCTGTATTATAAAATTGTATTCCATCATCCATTAACTTAGCAGTAGGGATATTTTAGTTTCTTGTAGAGTTTCATTTATAATTCTTTTATAATGTGATGTTTGATGGCTTGTAGAGTGTCTGTGTCTTTGATATGATAGTTAGCATTGGCATTAGAATAGTAACCCATTATAGATGATTCCTTTTTTATTTATAATACCTACCATTTTTTATATAGGATGTTAGTCTGCCTTACAGCCTTTGATGATTTCTTATTTTTCATCTATTTCTAGTATGGCACCTATGACCAGAGCCCGTCCCTTGAGCGTAGCTACAGTTTTGCCTAAAATCAAGAGTCTTCCCCTGCCTCCTGGAGTGGTACCCTATACCATATTCTTGGGAGGTTTGGCCCCTGATGGAGCTCAGATACTTGGACTTCTTCGGGAAATATTGGAGACACAGAGAGTTCAGGCTGAGATCCTGAGGGAGCAGAGTCACAGGATCCAACTGCTGTAGGACTTCGTGCATTCGAAAGGAGAGCCTAGTTCCAAAAGGACGAGTAGCAATGTATACCCAGAACCTCAGGAGTACCCAGACCTGCAGCCTAGGCCATCCTTTCCAGTCCAGATACCTGTCCAGCAGAGGACGGTTAAGCGAGTGCCTACCTGTGCTTTTTGTAGGAAGCTTGGGCACGTGTAGGACCACTGTAAGAAGAGGAGAGGGTTGTGTCTGTATTGTGGGGCAGCTACCCATACGATGCGAGACTGTCCTATTGCACTTATCGCAATCGAGGCCCCGCCTCCAGGAGGAAGTTCCAGCCATTAGACCTAGTTAGAGGTGAGTATTTTAACCTAGACCTTAGCATGTCTTTTGAGATAAATTGATGCACCCTACCATTGTTTGTATGATTTGATACCTTGTGATTGCCTTGTGTTGTAGTATGGTTAGTATAGCTAGATGAGACCCAGACTGATATTGCATGCCATGACCATGTATGTTGATCTTTCAATATTGTATGATCTAGATAAAAATTTCCTAGACCATGATTGTTGGGGGCGTGACCCAAAGAGGAGTACGACCAACCTAAATTTCGAGGACAAAATTTTTCTAATGGGGAAGGATTGTAACTACAACTTTTCTAAAATGAGGGTAATTTTGACTTTTATAAAATTGATCATGTTAGTTAGTAAATAATGGATTTAAATCATGTTAATGATAAATTTGTAAATTTTTTATTATTTTTAATATTATTTAATTTGGTGTATTGTGACTTTGGTCTTTTGCTAGTGAAACCTTAGAACAACTTAAGCCTAGAGACTAACCATGACCATGGATACCTAGCTAACATAATTAGATTAATAATTAGGCTCTAATCTAGCTAGGGATGACTTAGAAACTATTTGGGGATTTTAATTAAGGTGTTAGTTTGGGCCTTTAGTAGAGGAGCTTGATTGACAACTTAGAAGGGCCTTTAGGCTATTGTGTCTTGACCTAAACCCTAGCCCAACCTTGTGTCCAGCTAAGAGCAGCCCCCTCACCATATATAACACATCATTAGCCCCCATTCATCCCTCTTTCATAGAAACCCTAACCCTAGCTTGTGTTCTTCTTCCCATATTCCTCAAATCAACTCCAAATTCATCCAAACCAATTACAAACTACTCCCTTGAGTATAGGAGGTCTCCTTTGGTTAGCTAGTAAGGATTTGGAGCAATTTGACCATTAGATTTGATAGGGAATCCTTGTAAGAGAATTTTTATTGGGATTCCAACTCCCAATTGGTAATGGCCTCTAAACCTTTCAAATTCCTATTTTCTTTCCATAGATGCATTCATTTAAGGCCCCCTAGCACTAGGCTAAGTTTGGTTCGAATTCAAATCCATATGGGGTACGTATCGCAAAGTATCGGATACGTGTCTCAAGTGTTCGATGAAATGCCCCATAGGATGTTTTGTTCACCAATTTCTAATGTAATTACATTTTTTGGTAGCTAATATACTCTAGATTTTATTTGTATTTGACTGGGGTGAAATTGATGTGGTTTGATATGTGTTTTTGGACACTGGGACACTATACGCTGAGTTTGGCCTGAACTGTGCTTCCCCTGCTGCTGCCGTGTCCATGCTTTTTGGACATGACATATTTTTGTGTGCCATCAGTTGGTATGGGTAGGGGCAATCACTGACACGCCACCTACGATTGGGTGGAATTGGTTGAATTTTTGAGAAGTTCTCTCACCCACAAGTGTCTGTCGAGCATTGCACCTTGTGGTTCAGTCTTTGACACTTGCTTTGTTGCTTGGACACTCTCCACGTTGCTCTGCACACACTATTGACACCATTAGACACTTGTATCTATCACTCACTTATGCTCATAACTCATACACACTCGAACAGTTCCTATTTTTACTGGTTACACTCACATTTCACTTGCAATCACACTCTTTCACTCAATTCATTCACTGACACCATCTGTCACATGTTTGCATATACTTGCACTCGTTTGATACTGTACCATCTGAACACTATGACACTGTATGGACACACATTCACTTAGACAAGGACACTTCACTCAAACAGAGAACTCTGATACCTGAGATTATCAGAACACTATTCTGATACATGTTCACACATTCACATTTTGTGATTGTCTGCACTTGCTCTGATGAATGACACTTTACTTAACACCCTACTGACACTACTCATTGATCTCATCTGTTGTACACTGTAAACCCCCCTAAATTTGATATAGGTATTTACTTAATTTATTATAGATTTATGGTATTTTTAGGAAATTTAATATGAAGATAATATAGGAGTACATATATTATATGGTATGCATAGATATACTGCTCATATTATCTAGAAGTGTATTATTCGAGTATTTATGTTTTAGGGAATTTTTAGGATTATTTTCTAAATTATTCATGGTATTATTGCTATACCCATATATACCTGTATATATGAGTATATATATAACTATATATATATTGAATTATATGATCATATATATTGAAGTATATGGGAATATATATGAATTTTAATTGTGTATTAAAATCTAGAAATTTATTTGAGTTTTTATATATACAGTAATTAATAAGCAACCTTTATGTATATATATATATATATATATATATATGAATAATTGTTTTAAAAAATGATGTTACTGTAGCCGCGGCTACAGTAACCATATAAACCCGACACCCCCCTTTCTTAACTGAGCCGAGCACTACTTTGTAACAGAAATTTCGTGAGATTCAAAATCCAAAAACATCCAATTCTCCATCAATTCAAATCAAGTCTTTTCCTATTAAATCATACTAGATTCTCCACTAGATTAACACAAATTCAAATCCAAATCTCGCTCAAATCCTATCTAATTTTGGATTTAAATCCTATATATTCGAAAAAATCAAAAATTTCATTTCTTTAAAAAAATTTCTGGATTCTCCACCAAACTTCGATTCCTTGCACCCGAGCCTCGCTGACATCCCTGCGCAGCTACCCCGCCGCCTGCACCTCGCTGTCGACCGCCGCATCGCCGGAGAACGGAAAAAAACTGAGCCGCGAAACAGAGACCCATGTTTCGAAAACTCAGCAAGGTACCCATCTTCATATCCTGTTTTCTTCATGTTCGTTCATTCGTTTTCGCTTCTACGAACTGCTATGCGAAGCCCACATGAACCTCTTCGAGATACTCCATATGGATTTTGCAACGACCCTCTGACGCGCTTGAAAAATCGAGACAAAGTTGAAGAAAAACCTAATTTCTGAACCACTAAAAACTGTTTCAAAACCTCAACTTGGAAGCCGATTCTTAATCTGTACATTAGGGTTTGTAGAAATTAATTAAAAATAGTCGAACACAATATAAACGAGATTGCAACGCACCTTCTGGAATTACTTTTCATCTAGTATATAGAAAGTAATACGTGGTTAAAGTTTCATGAAAAACTGACATTTCTAAATCTAAAACTATAGAAAAAAATTTGATACGGCATGCGTTTCGACAAACCGGACATCGTGGTTGCCCACTATACGCATCGAAAGGTGCGTATGGATGTTGCCGACGTGTGGGAACTGACAGAACTCGATATTGGTGTGCGTGTGCGACGAAATCAATGCGCATCCGTCGAGATACTTCCGTATCGACCTTTTGCAAACTTGGTCCTAACTTCGTGTACGTTCGTCATATCAAGACAAAACTTGTGCCAGTAGGACCGAATTGAAATTCTGGTCTTGTGTGCTAAATTTGGTCCAATTCTGAGAAGGTCGACCGGAATGCCTATTTGGCGGGCCCGCGACCCGCTCCAACGTACGAAATTGTACACGGCCAGTCGAAATCCAACTTTGGACATATGGTTGGATTTGTCTCCTCAAATCGGACCCGTAGACATATAGTTTGACGACTTTAGAGACCATAGATATTGGCGTGCATTTCGATGTAAAACGGGTCCAACGGCGGACATCGTTTTGACCCAAAATTACGATTTTGCTCCTGTTCCAGAATTGGACTTTTGGACAGGCACTTCCTAGATATATATTTTATACCGGGAATGTTCTTGATGTTTGTTTCAGCATCCGGAGACTTTCATGGATATTGGGATTTATTGCTGACGTGATTGACTACTTGGAGTTACTATTCCCGCACTACCAGACAAGATACCTTGCCACCTTCTCTGTGATTTACTTATTCTTATTTTCAGTTATTTATATTCAACATCTTTTATATGTTGTTATTATTATATTACTGTGCGTCCAAGTCGCACTTGGGTGCAAACGACTCTATCATTCGTTTTTATTGCTTTTATTTACTTCTCTTGCTTTGGCTTAGTCTAGTGACCACCCATTAATGATGAGATATTGGTATATCTCATATGGCATTGACACATGATCATCACGAGTTGTGAGTCACATGTCGGACACGTACTCGCGTAGTCGACTGGCAACCGATACGTATGAGGCGTGCGACGGTTAGGAGTAACTGCCAATAGAATTGTATACTAGTAGACTTGGCAGTTACTAGAGGTCCCTATGTGTCATGGATGTGACCCTACTAGGCATTGGGTGGTGTAAAACCCCTAAATTTCTACTATTTTTTTATTTATTAAATTTAGTACTGATTTAAAAATTTTGTATTGTACGTCGCGTAGTCGTATTATACGTCGCGCACGAATTTGATTTTTCAAAATTGCTCGACGAGTGCGATTATGTGCGAGCGTACATAATTTAGAAAAACATTTTTTTCTATTTTCAAAATAATATATATAATAAATATTTTTAGTTATCATACTGAAATTTTCAAGTTGACGATTTTATTTATGAAATCCTTTTCGTTTATAACAATTACTAAAATATTATTCTTCATAAATATTATTTTAATTATTTATTAGTGCATCTTAATATTATTTTTGAAATTATTATATTGTATTTTTGGAAAATATATTTCGAAATTATTGTGGCGAATCAAATCTTGATTCGAATTTATGGATATATTTAAATAGTGAAATATTTGAAATTTTGATTTATTCCATTGATTTAAACCAAGAATTTAATTAGATTTAATTGGATTTAGATTTGATTTGGATTTGGAATTAGATTTAAATCTAGATTTGATTTGGATTTGGATTATTGAATTAAATTAAATTATATATTGAATTATCTATTTTGGGTTTAAACAAATCCTAAACTTTATCTAACTGGGAATTCCCACATCCTATAAAAAGGCAGGTACTCATCCATCTATATTCCTATTCTCCAAATTCCACAATCAAACATGTTGTGCACCGTGTCTGTGCCTCACCCAACTACCATATATTTCCATTACATTTACAATTTCTCGACGCCCTCTCCGTCATGTCGGACAACCCCGACACGATACAACTCAAAACAAATCTCTTATCCCTAACCTAAATCTAATCCGACCATCTTCCGACAACCACGTGCCATCCCGACCCAGCTACCATCACCCTGTCACATCCCACAATGCCCGGCCACCTTCGGCCACATGCCCCAACACCAACAACCATCCCCGACACCAACAACCATCCCCGACCCAGCCATGCTCATCGCCGCCACGTGCTAGCAACACCAAACCCCAGACACCCGACCATGCTCCCTGGCTCCATTGCTACCACCCCACTGCCACTCCAGCCCGACACCGATATCACCATAACCACCAGCACGCCTCCTCGCCACGACCAAAATCCTCCGACCTCACCACCACCGTCAGTACCAACCCGGCCAACCCCGTCGTTCCGCCCCGTCACCCGACGGCCACGCCCAAAAGAAAAGAAACCAAAACCCAACAAAAAATTAAAACAACCGCCTTACCTCGCCGGAGCACCGCCGACGAGCCTCCTGCGGCGCGCCGAGTTGGCCGCAGCGCCGACGAACGGTGCATCCGCCGACCGCCGGAGCCGTCCCCTATCCCGAACCGCCGTCGCAGCCCAAACCCTCTGCCGACTTCACCCGAACCGCCGCGCTCCGCTTAGCCTCGATCACTCCGGCGCCGCGCCCTTTGGACCGCCGCGTCCGCCCCGCTTCACCGTGAGCGCCGGCCTCATCCTCCGCCGCCGCGCGCGCTCAACCCTCCGGCGACTCCCCAAACCCCCTCCTCCTGGAGCGCCTCCGGCCACCGTCCGCCGCTCGTCTTCTCCTCCCGACTCCTCTCCGCCTTGCCTCCCTCTTCCACTCGGCCGCTCGATCTTCTCCCCCGCCACCGCGTCCCCCAGTCCAAACCCCCGCCTGGCCCTTCTCCGTTCTCCTCCGCCGATGACCGCCTCCGCCGCCCCTTTTCCCTTCTCCCTACGCCGATCGAGCCACGCCGCCTTTCTCCCCCTCCGTGAGCCACCGGACCACCGTCCCTCCGCCGATCTCCCGCTCTTCTTCTCTGATCCCTCTCTCGCAGACTCTCGCCGCCGCCCGCTCTCCCTCTCGCTCTCTGCTCTCGCTCTCTTTCTCTCACTCCACTTCTCTCTCTCTCTGCTCGCCTCCTCACTCTCTTCCTTTCTC
The DNA here is from genome assembly GCA_029216955.1 of Iris pallida. NCBI lineage: Eukaryota > Viridiplantae > Streptophyta > Magnoliopsida > Asparagales > Iridaceae > Iris > Iris pallida. The sequence continues at coordinate 98,934 of JANAVB010034322.1, read as the reverse complement.
GAATTTCTTCTCTCTCTTCACGAGATGGAAAGAGAAACAAATGGCATTTGTCTTTTAGCATTTGTTATTATATGAATTTTTTGTTAGTACATTGACAGAAGCACAGCACCTTTATGATTATAAGTATACTAGTCATAACCGGCACGGTTCAACATTTGTTTAATATATTAAATAAAAGCTCGTCATTACTCTCCTCCCCCCTATTGCTCCCCACCCCCCCTCTCCTCCCCACCCCCCCCCCGCTCCTCCCCGTCCTGGCGCCCTCCCCCCCCCCACCCCCCACTCACCCCCCCCCCTCCCTCCCTCCCCCCCTCCTGTCCTCCTCCTCCCGGTGGCCCCGGGGGCCGGATTCCACCCCTCATTCGTAGGCGACGCCCCCTCGCCCCCCCTCTCTCCCGTCCGGTGGCGTCACCGGCACTCTGTCGGCGGCGCCCGCCCCCCCCCCTCTCCCCCCTCCTCCCCGGCCTCCGCGCTCGGGGGGGCCCGAGGCAGCTCCCCCCCTCGTTCCCCGCGTACTCGGTTCCTGTGATGAGGTGACGCGCGTCAGGCGTGGGGCCCCGTGCACGGGTGGGGCCCGAGGCGCCATTGGGTTGCGTTTTCCCCCCCTTTTTCTCTTTCTTGGAAGCTGTGAGGGCAAGCACTGCTCAATAATACTTTGGATTATACCTTGTTTGATTATACCTTGATCGTGCCAATTCGCATGATTCCTTAAATTTCGATTATACAATCATGCCTAAATCATGCCAAAATGATTTTTATCTATCTTAAACAAACCATTAATTGGTATCCAAGGAATTTACGTCAATTTATTCATAAGATTATGAATAATAAAATTACACATAAGATTTATTTATACTAATAGGCTTAAAACAAATATTATGATTATTTTGAGATAGTACGATAAACGATTGTTAAGATTGGATCTTATATGATTAAATCATTCTATAACATTAACGTCATTCTAAAAGTTTGTTCAAAATTACTTGAAATATGTTTTGAAACGATTATATTGTCACATAATTTTATTTACAAATTATTATACAAATTCGATTTTCTACGATCGAAATTATTTTAATAGGAAGCATAAATTAGTGCTATCAAGTACCGTATTCATATTTGATTAATTAAGGTTTGAAAGAAATAATTATTTGATATTTATGTTTATGGAAGAGATCAGACTCAAGTTTATTTGAAATGATAAATTCAACTACTTGTTAATCTCTTCTATATTCGTTTAAACCAGATACTCGTTTAAATTGATATTTACCGAGCCGCAAATCTATCTAGATAACCATCAAATTTTTCCTAGAAATTAAATCCTCCCATTGCTCCTTATCTCTTCTGCTCCGTCTATCATATTCGGCCAGTAAGTATACATATAGGGTTCAACCTCTCCTGGCCTTCTTCCTCTCCATCCCTTCTTCTATATGAATATTAAGTAGCACCATCGCTCTTCGACCAACTCATGCACCCATGTTACCGATCGTGCAACCATTCACTTAAGGACACCACAAAAGCACCAATTCCAGCCCCGACTCGCCACACCTAAGTCGACCACCGTCGTACCATTTTGATTACCGTGCCGTCGTGTCCGTGACCACAACATCTACTCCATTCCATTCATTACAGCCCATTACACAAATTTTTCGTATCCAAACAAATTTTTCGCTAGCACCTCCAGCGGGTACCGCACCATCTTCGCGTAGAGGTCCGGGTCGTGGTCGAACACGTCGTGGGCGTCAACGTCGAGGGACTCGCCCCCGTCCAGATCCATGATGCGGTGGACGGACCACATGTACTTGGACTCGGCTTGCTCGGAGGAGTCGCGAAAGTGCCGGAGGAACCGGAGGATGGCGGCGTTCACGTCCTGGACGCTGATGTTGGTGCCCCAGACGAAGACCGGGACGGAGTCGTCGCCGCCGCCGGAGGGGTCGTCGGTGGGGAAGGACATGGGGGTGGCCGGGGTGGCCGGGGTGGCGGGGGTCTGGGGGACGGCGGAGCCACGGCGTCGGCGGGGAGGGGGTGCGATTGGCGGAGGAGGGGGAGGGGGTGGGCAGGTGGAACTGACGGCGGCGGCCGGTGCGGCGGGAGGAGGTGGGGGTGGGCTGGATGGGGGAGGAGATGGAGTTGGCGATGGGGCTGGAGGAGCCATTCGCGTAGGGGGAGGAAGGATCCATGGCTGCTGCTGTAGAGAGAAAGAAAGAGAGAGTCTGTGTGTTAAAGAAGAGAGATGGGCGTGGGGCCCGAGGAGCTCCAGCGTGGGTCAGCGTGCCTCAGGCTTCTCTCCCTCCTCGAGTCCCGCGCTGAGCAGCGTTGTGGCTTCTCCCGTTGTGGCTTTTCTCATTCCCCCCTTGGGACCCGGTCCATCTCACCACCTCTCTTCAGCTGCTGTGGGCCCACCTACTCTCACGCGTGCTTCTACACAGAAGCTGGTGGACCCGACCCCCCATCCCCTATACGCGTTTCCTTGTACACGTCTGCTGGTGGACCCAGTGGGCCAGCCCTCCCCCCTTTTTGGTACCGCTCCACAACCGTTAGATTTAGCAAGATTAAATCCCAACCACTCTTTATCTTGACACAGTCAGCCCTAGAATTCAAAAACCTTTGTGTTTTGTATAATAGATTATTATTATTACTATTATTATTTACTGTTACAGTAATATTATTACAAAAGTTAATTATTCAAATTATTATTATTATTATTATTACTCCTACTTTGATTTTTCCTGTATAATGGGGGAGAACACAATATATTAGGGTTGGGTTATTTTATTGATATATGTTATTATTATTATTATTATTCTTATTATTTTTATAATGATTTTGTTGTTGTTATTGTTAAAAAGTACTTATTTACTGATATTGTTATTTTAGAAATTTTTATGAGGATATTATTCTAACTATTTTTAAAGATATTTTGCCAAAAATTATACTCTAAAATTTAGTTTTAGCCCTAAGAAAACCCTTACTAGATTTTATAAAACTATTTTCATATACACTAATACCTAGTCTTTCAAAATATTTATTCCTAGCTAAAAAGTATATTTTACAAATCTAGAGTTTTTGCCTAAAAATATTTATATAAAAATAATTTTTCCAGTAATGAAATATTCAAGGATTATAAATAGTTTTACAAAGATCTTATATATATGATTTATTCAATTTCCATCGATTACCCTCCTGTCGATGACTAATCCTCTTTATTCCTAAACCCTCGACTGTTCGAGACTACCTTACGTCGACTCTAACTAAATTGACCCTTCTGGACCAAATAAAACTGTCCGTGCCACCATCCGAGGTCTCCATGTATAGTTGTTGCACCGAAGTCGCAGTTCGTGTCACCGTGATTATCGCAGCACACTAGGCGTCCTACCAGGCAAGACACCTTGCCATTTGCTGTTTAAATTATTTTAGCTCATATTTTATGCATGTTCATTATTTTTTTTATGCAAAATAAACTGTGATACATGGCATAACCTGTTAGAATTTACTGCTCAGTTTCTTGCTATGTATTATTTTCTTACACATTAAACCTAGATTTAAGGGACTAACTTTGTGTGTTGCATTCATGGCCTTGACACGTTGTATCATGAAGTTGTGTATCGCATGTAGAACACGGAAGTGCGTGATTGGCTGGCCACCAGTACATACAAGCCGTGCGGTAGGAATAACCGCTAATAGATGTTGCATGCTAGTTTGACTTAGCGGTTATAGAGTTAGCATTGGGCGGGAAGAACATGATTGGAAGTGGACTACCACCCTATCTATCGTAGACTCGCTCGCTACTGAGAAACAATAGGTAGACTATATGCTATAGACTCGCTCGATACTGAGGAATAGTATATGGTGTTGTGACTCGCTACTGAGGTACTGCATTGGTATTTTCTTGACTTGACCCGGTAGTCATGCGACCATGAACTGTTCTTAAAACTGCATCCACTTAGACTGGTTAGGCTACCTTTATCCGTTAGGTACGAGTATATTTGGTTTGGGTACTTGTATCTGACCGTGGCTTGGAACAATATCTTGTCGCGGATTAGTTCGTCACATCTTGTCCTTGTTTGGTTGTAGGTGTGACTTACTACTTCGATGAGAAGGTATTGAACCTTGTTGGGGTCCGGATACCATATTGGATTCATGGCATGGAAAGATACGTTATCGTGAATTAGTTTACCATCTTCTGTCATTGTTTAGTTGGGAGGAATGGTACGCTCGTTCAGTAGGTGCGTATTGGACCATGTTATAATTCGATTTACTTATTTATTTAAGCAATATTTATTCAGTTTATATGGCATGCTATTATGTGTCTTGTTACATCCCTCTGAGGACCTGGTTGTCTTGCCAGATGTGTGCTATTGTCTTTCGCAGGTGTTCTAGCTCTAGCCGTGATCTTCGCTATTTCTTCGAGGATGATTGCATTTGGATCGTCTTCGCTTCGCTCACCGTTTATTTCATTTTCTATGTATTTTATTTCCTTATCTTGTTGGTAGTGGATTTGTCTCCGTCCAACATATTGTATCAAGACAGTTCATTATCATTTTATGATATATTTTATTCCTATATTTTGTGTGGATGAGATTAGTTATGGTTCTACTGCATTTTACAGCTTATGTATTTATACGAGGCTTCCATATATTAGAGTATACTTCGTATGAATACAGCTGACATGTCTACGTTCCTAGTCCTACGTATTTTGGGACTGGGGCGTTACTGGTGGGAAGGAAAGTTCCTTAACATATGGACCACGTATGCACTTTCCTATTCCTGATCCTGCTGGCCTCTGACATTCGATAAATGCTATGCTTTGAGGTCTCTCGTATCCTGGTGGGACCATATACCTGAGTTTTCTGCAGCCAGAGTGCCCATGTGTTGAAGGTTTGTTCTTAACTGCATTATCACTGTAGAACTGGTAGATACCCTATTGCATACATTCCTTTCTTTTCTATTATATATCACAGTTTATATGACATGGTATTTTCTTGTATCATGTTACGTCCATCTGAGGACCTGGTTATCTCTCTAGGATTAGACGATTTCCCGCAGGAGTACGGAGCGGCACTGGATCCATCCTACATTGATGACGAGGCATCTCCCACTGATTTCTAGCTTATTGATTCTTTGAGACATTTTTATATCTCTTTTCTTTCTATTTTGTGGAGGTTGGACTCCGATCATTGAGACTATTTTTCATAGCTGTTTGGAGTGGGTATGTCCATCCGGCTATCTCTTTGCTACACTCATTTATTATTGGACTCTATTATCTTCTGTGTTGAGCTACGATGAGATTAGATGATTATATTCTGCCTGTGATTATTTTATATACAACTTATGTACGTATACGAGGATTCCATATATTGGAGTATTCTTCGTATATGTGCAGGTGGCATGTCATGTACTCGGTCCTAAGTATTTTGGGACTGGGGCGTTACATATTTTTGTGGTGGCCCATGCAGGTCAAAAAATATTGTTAGGTTGCATGACTGTGCCCAACAAGCCTGCATATAGGAATAGGAATAGTATCTCATCCAGAACTACTACCTCCTTTGACTTCTAATCTTTTCAAAATTTCTTTAATTACTTGGACTGCCTCATATCTAACCTTTCCTAATATCATCCTATTTTCTTCGTACCAACAGTATTAATCTAAGAAGCGGACGTACTTCTGCCTTGGCTCTCACATCTGGTGAAGAGGCTACCCCGGAGGGACAGAATCCTCCGATGACTCCGGTGACACCATACCAGCCAGGACAGTCGCAGCCTACTACGATACCGACGATGGTGCATCTAGAGATCGCAGCACCCCCAGTCAGCCAGGCTGGACCGACCACTACCATACTACCGGGAGGAAATGTACCACTGCCTCCACCACCACCATTCCCTCAGCAGTTTCTACCACAATTAGGACCTCAGATGCCTCCACCACCGACTGATGGGAGAACTACTTCCCAGTTTATGTATGCCATAATGCAGGCTCAGTGGCAGCAGACTGAGCTGATGAGGCAGACTATGATGGCAGCATTATCTAGACCTCCACCTCCAACACTGGTACTGGTACCAGCACCAGCACCGGCTCTGAATCCTTATGAAGGCTCTATCAAGAACTTCACAGACATGAACCCTAAGCCCTTCAGAGGAACGAAGAAGTCGCTAGAGGTGTCACAATGGCTTATTAGTACAGAGAAGCTACTGAAGGCATCCCAGTTGCCAGCTCGAGATTGGATGACAGCAGTGGACCTACTATTGAAGATAATGCTCACCACTGGTGGAAGGCAGAAGAAAGACGATTAGGCACTAGGATCACCTGGAAGCAATTCTATGATGCATTTTATGAGAGATTCTTTCCTATTCATGTTCGAGATGGTCTATACGACCAGTTCCTTCATTTAAAGCAAGAAAATATGACAGTTGATGAGTATGACTCAGAGTTCAATCGCTTGAGTAGATTTGGTACGGGATTGATCCCGACAAAGTTAGAGAAGGCGAAGAGATTCCAACAAGGGCTAGCACCAGAGCTCAAGTCTTATACGACTACACAGTCTCGAGTCTCCCATTCAGCTATCTCGGAAGAAGCTCATGCTCAAGAGATTCTTCGTAAGGAGCAGCAGTAGACAACGAGGCGTCAAACAGCAGCAGTGACACCAGTACGAGCTACTCAAAGTGGACCTATCAGGAGGCCCACAAGAAAGTTCCAACAGAGGGCCACACCTTATCTTAAGCCCACCTGCAACTATTGCGGAAAGCAGGGACACCTCATGAAGGACTGTCGAACTCGACTTGGAGCATGCTTGAGATATGGGTCAGGGCAACACAAGGTGAAGGATTGTCCGAAGCAGCAGTCTTTAGTTTATGCCCAGCAGAACTCGAGATCGACAGCGCCAGCACTTTCAGCACCCCGGCCAGCAGCAGGAGCACCTCGCCCACCATTACCACCCAGTCAGCACATTTCGAGAGGGCCAGAGCTCAGGGCCCTAGACAGAATTATGGGCAGGTATTCTCTAGCTGTTGAGGATACAGAGACAGAGGCAGAGGTCATAACAGGTATAGTTTTAGTTGCTTCATTTCCTGCCATTATATTATTTGACACAGAGGCCACTCATTCATTCATAGCTACTAGTTTTGCCATTAGACACAGCATTTCCATCACACCCTTATCTAAGAATATTAGAATCCTCATTGGAGGAGGAGTTGTACCTGTTAGTGGTGTTTGTAGACTTTGTCCTGTAGTGATATGTGATAGAGAGATAAAAGCATGACTTCTTGTATTCCCTATGCTGACATTTAATGTGGTTCTCAGAATAGACTGGTTAAGCCAGCAGTTTGCCCTTATAGACTGCCATAGGGGCAGTATCGTCTTTAGACCACCAAATGCGACGGAGTTCGAGTTCACCTAGAAGAAAGGAGAGAGTTGTGATGCACCCATATTAGGGACTCACATGATGATGCAGGATATCCCTTAGCACCCTGTTATCTCTAAGTTCGAAGATGTATTCCCCGAGGATTTACCAGGACTGCCGCCTGACAGAGAAATCGAATTTTCTATTGAGCAGGAGCCGAGCCTATTTCATCTCGAGTATATAGACTAGCACCGAAGGAGTTGGTAGAGATGAAGACACAGATTGATGACTTATTGGAGAAAGGCTTTATTCGTGTTAGTGCGTCACCATGGGGAGCACCCGTTCTTTTTGTACCTAAGAAAGACGGGACAGTGTACATGTGTATCGACTATAGAGCTTTAAATGCAGTTACGGTGAAGAATAAGTACCATTTGCTGCGTATAGATGATCTATTCGATCAACTGAGTAGAGAAAAAGTATTCTCCAAGATTGATTTATGATCGGACTATCATCAACTGAAGGTTCGGAAGGAAGATATTTTGAAGACGGCATTTCGATCGAGGTATGGACACTACGAGTTCTTCGTCATGCCTTTCGGTTTGACCAATGCTCCCGCAGTTTTTATGAACTTAATGAACAAGATCTTTCACCAGTACTTGAACAAATTTGTAGTCGTCTTCATAGATGATATCTTAATTTACTCCAAGAGTCAAGAGGAGCATGAGCAACATCAACGGATTATTTTGGGGACCTTGAGGAATGAGTGACTTTTCGCGAAGCATAGCTAGTGTGAATTCTTTCTCAAGGAGGTATCATTTATTGGACATATTGTTAGTGGAGATGGCATATCGGTAGATCCGGAGAAGATCACAGCAGTCAAGGCATGGCCTGCTCCCACATCAGCTTCCGAGGTGAGAAGTTTTCTTGGACTTGCGGGTTATTACCGAAGGTTCGTAGAAGATTTCTCTCGAATAGCAGGGCCTATGACTCGATTAACTTGCAAGGATCAGGAGTTTGTATGGACAGACAAGTGTCAAGCCTCTTTCGATGAGTTGAAGAAGCACTTGACCACTGCACCTATCTTGACACTACCATCAAGCCCGGGAGGATTTGTAATATACAACGATGCATCCGGAAAGGGATTAGGATACGTATTGATGCAGCATGGTCACATAGTAGCATATGCATCGAGACAGTTGAGGGTGCACGAGAAGAATTATCTAACCCACAATTTAGAGCTCGCAGCGGTTATCTTTGCTTTGAAATTTTCGAGACACTACTTATACGGCGAGAAGGTCTACACTGATCACAACAGCCTTAAGTACGTGTTTACATAAAAAGAGTTGAATATACAACAATGACATTGGTTGGAGTTCATGAAAGATTACGAGATTAAGCTACATTATCATCCGGGCAAGGCTAATGTGGTAGCAGATGCATTAAACCATAAGCCTATGGCTCATTTCTTGACCACACAGAGAGAGTTGATTAGAAATTTGCAGCAGCTTGGTATTGAGGTAGTATTGCATGGAGCGGATGGCGTATTAGCCAATCTCCAAGTGCAATCATCGCTAGTAGAGAGGATCAAGGCGGCATTGCCCACGGATGCTAGATTTCGACGGCTTAGAGAGAGGACTGAAGCAGGAGAGCAGACGGGATTGAAGATTCATCCCGATGGGACATTGCGATGTGGTGATCGTATTTATGTTCCTAATGGAGAGCTATGGCAGGAGTTGATGACAAAAGTACATAGTTCGACTTACTCTATTCATTCCGACGGAACTAAGATGTACCGGGACTTGCGGCAGTATTATTGGTGGTACGGAATAAAGCGAGAGATAGCACGTTTTGTGGCCAAGTGTTTAGTATGCTAACAAGTGAAGGTCGAGCACCAGAGGACGGTCGAATTATTGCAGCCGCTACCCATTCCCGAGTGGAAGTGGGAGCACATTAAGATAGACTTTGTCACAGGATTTTCTCAGAGTCCTAGTGGACGAGATGCAGTATGGGTGATTTTTGATAGGCTTACCAAGTCGGCCCATTTCTTACCTTCTAGAGTGGAACAGTCCACAGAAGTTTTGGCGAATATGTATATAAAGCAAATAGTAAAGCTACACGGTGTACCAGTTAGCATCGTATCGAACCATGACTCGAGGTTCACCTCACACTTTTGGAGAAGTATGCAAGACAGTTTGGGTATGCATTTAAAGTTTAGCACGGCGTACCATCCACAGACAGACGGCCAGTCGGAGCATACTATTCAGACGCTAGAGGATAAGTTGAGAGCGTGTATGCTTGACTTTGGCGGATCATGGGAGGACCATCTTCATCTTGTGGAGTTTTCCTACAATAATAGCTATCAAGCGAGCATTCAGATGGCTCCGTTTGAAGCATTATATGGAAGAAAGTATTGATCTCCTGTTTGTTGGAGCAACATAGGAGAGCGACAGATATTGGGTCCCGAGTTGGTTTCGAGCACAGTAGAGAAGGTGAAGAAGATACAAGACCACCTGCTAGCAGCGCAGGATCGACAGAAGCAGTGGGCCGATAATCGTCGTCGACCTTTGGAGTTCAAAGAAGGCGACCATGTTTTCTTGAGGCACGATTCGATTCGGAGGACGTGGCAAGTTGAGTCAAAGATACATCGGCCCTTTCGATGTTTTGGAATGTATTGGAGAGGTTGCCTACAGATTGGCATTGCCACCGTCATTAGAGGGAGTGCATGACGTGTTTCATGTGTCTCTGCTGAGGCAATACATTGCAGATAGTAGTCACGTGCTCGATCACTCTGAGATCATTGTGGGACCGAGCTTGTCGTACCAAGAACAACTGGTAGGTATCCTCGATCGCCGAGAGAAGGTGTTGCGGAATTAATCTATACTGTTGGTTCGCGTGGCATGAAAGCATCACTCACCAGGAGAGTCTACTTAGGAGCGCGAGGACGACATTCGGAATCACTACCCGCATTTGCACGAAAATCGAGGTACGAATTTCAGTTGCTAGTTTCCATTATTTTCCCGCATTGCCTACCCCCCCCTCCGACGTTAGCTTTAATTTCGAGTACGAAATTCTTTTAAGTTGGGTAGGATGTAAACCCCCCCTAAATTTGATATAGGTATTTATTTAATTTATTACAGATTTATGGTATTTTTAGGAAATTTAATACAAAGATGATATAGGAGTACATATATTATAGGTATACATAGATATACTGCTCATATTATATAGTAGTAGTGTATTATTCGAGTATTTATGTTTTAGGGAATTTTAGGATTATTTTCTAAATTATTCATGGTATTATTGCTATACCATATATACATGTATATATGAGTATATATATAACTATATATATTGAATTATATGATATATATATATATATATATATATATATATATATATATATATATATATATATATATAATCTAGAAATTTATTCGAGTTTTTATATATACAGTAATTAATAGGCAACCTTTATGTGTATATATATAGATATAGATATGAATAATTATTTTTAAAAAAAGATGTTAATGTAGCCGCGGCTACAGTAACCATATAAACCCGACACCCCCCTTTCTTAACTGAGCCGAGCACAGCTTTGTAACAGAAATTTTGTGAGATTCAAAATCCAAAAACATCCAATTCTATGTCAATTCGAATCAAGTCTTTTCCTATTAAATTATATCTAGATTCTCCAATAGATTAACACAAATTCAAATCCAAATATCGCTAAAATCCTATCTAATTTCGGATTTAAATCTTATATATTAAGAAAAACCAAAATTTTGATTTCTTCAAAATTTTCTCTGGATTCTCCGCCAAACTTCGATTCCTTGCACCCGAGCCTCGCTGACATCCCTGCGCAGCTACCCCGCCGCATGCACCTTGCCGTCGACCACCGCATCGCCAGAGAGCGGAAAAAAACCGAGCCGCGGAACAGAGCACCCTGTTTGAAAAATACAGCAAGGTACCCATCTTCGTATCCTGATTCCTCCTTGTTCGTTCATTCGTTTCGCTTCTAAGAACTTCTATGTGAAGCCCACATGACCCTCTTCGAGATCCTTTAGACGGATTTTGCAACAACCCTCTGACGCGCTCGAAAAATCGAGCGAAGTTGAAGAAAAACCTGATTTCTGAACCACTAAAAACTGTTTCAAAACCTCAACTTGGAAGCCGATTTTTAATCTGTACATTAGGGCTTTGTAGAAATTAATTAAAAACAGTCAAACACAACATAAACGAGATTGTAACACACCTTCTGGAATCATTTTCATCTAGTATATAGAAAGTTATACGTGGTTAAAGTTTCATGAAAAACTGACATTTCTAAATCTAAAACTATAGAAAATTTCCTGATACGACATGCGCTCCGACAAACTGGACACTGTGGTCGTGCACTATATACATCGAAAGGCGTATATGGATATTGTCGACGTGTGGGAACTGAAGAAACTCGATATCGTTGCGCGTGCGCGACAAAATCAGTACGTATCTGTCGAGATACTCCCGTATCGACCTTTTACAAACTTGGCCCTAACTTCGTGTATGTTCGTCGTATCGAGACAAAACTTGTGCCAGCAGGACCGAATTGAAATTTTGGTCCTGTGTGCCAAGTTTGGTCTGATTATGAGAAGGTCAACCAGAATGCCTATTTGGTAGGCCCACGACCCACTACAACGGACGAAATTATACGCGACCCGCTCCTCAAATCAGACCCGTAGACATGTAGTTTGACGACTTTAGAGACAATAGATATTGGCACGCATTTGGGTACAAAACGGGTCCAATGGCGGACATCATTTTGACCTAAAATTATGATTTTGCCCCTGTTCTAGAATTAGACTTTTAGACAGGCATTTCCTAGATATATCTTTTACACTGGGAACATTTTTCATATTTGTTTCAGCATCCGGAGCCGTTCGTGGATATTAGAATTTATTGCTGACGTGATTGATTGCGTGGAGTTGCTATTCCCGCACTACCAGGCAAGATACCTTGCCACATTCTCTGTGATTTACTTATTCTTATTTTCAGTTATTTATATTCATCATCTCTTATCTGTTGTTAGTATTATATTACTGTGCGTCCAAGTCACACTTGGGTGCAAAGGACTCTACCGGTCGTTTTTATTGCTTTTGTTTATTTCTCTTGCATTGGCTTAGTCTAGTGACCACCCATTGATGATGAGATATTGGTATATCTCATACGGTCTTGACACATGATCATCACGAGTTGTGACTCACATGTAGGACACGTACTCACGTAGTTGACCGGCCACCGATATGTATTAGGCGTGCGATGGTTAGGATTAACTGCCAATAGAATTATATGCTAGTAGACTTGGCAGTTACTAGAGGTCCCTATGAGTCATGGATATGACCCTACTAGGCATTAGATGGGGAGGACAGTTCCTTAACGTATGGGCCACGTATGTACTTTTCTATTTCTGATCATGCTAGCCTCTGACGTTCGATGAATGTTATGCTTTGAGGTCCCTGGTATCCTGGTGGTGTCACGACCCGTACCCAATAATTGGGCACGAACCATGCTCACGCCCAGCCTACGCCGCAGAGTCGGCGGTAGAATGTTATAACAATATGATGAACAACCACACAAATAATATTCTCCACTTGGGAGCCAACAATTCAATATCACAACTCAGCTCTAAAAGATGAATATAAATAGAACCATCTTATAATAGAAAATGTATGATGTCTAAGGACAAATAAAATATTCAACTACAAGTTTTAAAGCCAACTCAGTATCCGCTACAATGTCTCAGCACTAACTAAAGATAACTAAGCAAATGCAGCAGGATCAGATGCTGCATACTTATCCTGATAAGCAAAGTCCGTCTCTACTGTAACTTCCAAGTACGGGCCATACTAATCAGGACACACGACCTCATCGCAATCACCTAAAATTTGTTTGTTTACCCAGTCAAGATGGAACGAGTATAATTTACTGAATGCAGTTCCAATATATTAAAGTGACTATAAACAGAGGTTAGCCTTTAAATGTATGATTTGAAAAATAAGCGAAGAAAGACAGAATAAAACTAAATACAGAAAGGCAGTAAATAAATACAAGAAAATACTCACCGACTGACTGACTGAAGTACCTTTGATATGTGACCGGTCTCGAAATAATTACACGACACTGTCTACGATATTTACACTATATAATGCAACACTGTCTATACGGTATAATACAAAAATGAATCACTGTCTACACGGTATAAAGTAATAGTAAATCACTGTCTACACGGTATACACTGTATAAGGTCAGATCACACATCATTGGTACTTCATGTCTTGACCCGCACCCAGTGTAGGGCACGAGAAGTGGGTACGTCCAACCTACGCCGCAGTGTCAGCGGTAGAACGTTATTCTAGGTCACAATTAAAACTAAATATAATATGATATACTCTCCGTACAGAGGACAATCATAGCAGGATACAACTCAATCACCAAAACTAGAAGTAGCACGATAAGATAACTATGAATCCACAAGACAAGTATAACAAAGAGAAATAAATCTCTGTGTTATCAACACTAACTCAAACAAGCATAAAATAAATAAAACTCAAGACAACTGAAAACAAAATAAGAAAAACTCTAGCCATCTACTCCAACCTCTACTGTGTCTCCTCTAGGCTAGCAGGTAACCTCCAAGCTATCTGTAAAATTTATCAACAGGTCCAGTCAGGACGGAAGCGAGCGCAATACATCTCACGCAGTTCATAATATGACAAGATACGTAAATATGTTATAGAGTAAGATACATGAAACGCTGAGAAATATATGAAGTAAAAGAGATGACTGTAAAGAAATATCTATTATAAGTAAAGATATAACAGTTGCTAGTGATGTAGAGTACAAGATAGACATGTGAATGGCTTGAATTTGTACATGAGTAATCTAAGAGTTTGCACATGAGTATACTACTTTGGAATTGTTCACATGACCATTTATACTCCTCCGTACCCTAATCAATACACAAGGATCCAGACAGGTTATGTTATTGCACATGATATCACATGAAGGCCCATAAGTGGGTGCACATGATTGTATACATGGGGGCTCTGTGAACATGAGAGTACATAAATCACAAGAGTGCACATAAATGGTGAAAGCACCGGATACATGATGAAAGTGAAACGCACATGACATACTGTAACCCGATGCTCCCGATGGGGATAATATTTCATGAAGGGATCCATATAGTACCAATTCGTGTTAACAATGTGACAGCATCAAGTAAAGTAATCTAGAGCATAAATATAAATCCTATCAAGTATGAAACGGTCAAAGAATGTACTCGCCAGTTACCCTGAACAACTGATATGAAAAGATGGCCAACTGGAGTCACAGAGTCCTAGTTAGAGAAACACAGGTTATAAAGAGTTCAATTTATATGGTAATTGAAATTATAACGTAATCTACATGAGTCTAAGTCAATCTAGGTCAAAGTCAACTCTGGGTCAACTCTGGTCAACTATAAAGTCAAACTAGGTCAACTCTAGTCAACTGTGGTCAAACTAGCTGGGGTTGGGTCAACAATGGTCAACTAGTCTAGGTTAGTCATTTCTAGGCCTAAAGAAACTAAGTCAATGCAAATCAAGTATCCAAGATAGCTACTAACTCATAGCCTAAGTCACTTGCTAAACCAAGCACAAAACTAAACCATAAGCTAACAAGGCACACAAACTTAGTCATATAATGTATATATATATTATTCACATTCACATATTCTTATACATAGATATATATAGGAAAGCTATATATATAGGCACCTACATATATAGAGAGAGAGAATGAGAGGTAAAAGAGTAAGTGAGTGTGTGTGTGTGTGTGGCATGTGTGTGAAAGGATATGTGTTAATGTTCTTAGATTTAGTGATAGGTAGGTGTATGTGACATGGGATACATGGTGTCAAAGGGTGTATGAATGCATGTATGTAAAAGATTATAGGTTAACTCAGTTTATAGAAATGCATACATACTTACTTATATTGCATACATGCATACATACATATCATATATGCATACTCTACATTATATTACATTCATTCCTGCATACATGCATAGATATAATATATGCATACAAACTCATATATTTAACTCAAAATATATGTAAATACATACATTACATTACCCTAACACACACACACACACACACACACACACACACACACACACACACACACACATATATATATATATATATATATATATATATATATATATATATATATATATATATATATATATATATATATATATATATATATATTTTATATATATATATATATATATATATATATATATATATATATATATATATATATACATTACATTACCCTAACACATACACACACACACACACACACACACACACACACACACACACAAATATATATATATATATATATATATATATATATATATATATATATATATATATATATATATATATATATATATATCATTAATTCATATCCCATATACATGCATACTTCAATTCAGGCATTATATCCATTCACATATCATTAAGTTGTATACATATACTTATTTTTATTACATACATGTCATTCATGCATACTACATACTTACATGCATCTATACATTATATACATTGTATACAACATGTAAAAATAGAAGAGGAAAAAAAAGGGGGGAAACTGAAATAGAAACATACATGTTATCAATATATATTGCATTACATTATGTATACATTATGCATTCTTATCTTTTATTACATGTATATCTTGCATTCATATCTAGCATTCATTATATACTTTAATGCATACATTGTATATCATTCTTTCATTCATACATTTATGCATTGCTTACATACATTACATTGATTGCATTCCTACATGCTTGCATTCAACCATATATGCATTAATGTAAAGAGGATACATATCATATATATATATATCATTTCATTCATCTAACATATCATATATTACATACTCTACATTCATTTAATACCCATACTACATAGGCTCATAGCTTACACAAAATGCCTATATCGTATAGTCACTCTTCTACTTAAAACCAATACTGTACCAATTGGGCCTTTACTAAATTCTATGATTAAAGTATGTCATAGCCCTTCATGTTAGCTTTCCGAAACTTTAAACGGATCGCATTTTCGTGTCCGGAAGCTTCCGGAATCGCTAAAACACCGAAACGCATTTGTTTTTCGGACATCTGACACTCAAATAGTTTTACAGAAAGTTCCATAATGATTTTGGCTTATTAAAATATATATTTGGAAAGCTAACTTCGATACGGTTCTTTTAAAAAAAGTAGGAGATTAATCGGAGTTCTAAACTAAAAGTTATAACATTTCTAAGTTGCTTTGGTTAATAAAAACGTAGATGAATATTGTGACGAATTTGAGTTATTTTGGACAAAAAAAAACACATGTAGGCCAAGATACTTGGGTACCAACATAGGTATCCAAATAAAACTTATTCTAAACTTCCTAACTAAGATCAATCAACTCTCTAACCATTCTTAAACTGAATTTAAATATCCATTTAAACTATTATCATACATACATACACATGGGGTGTCCTAATTTGGGATCTATCAAGTAGGACACAAGACACATATCTAAAATCCTCAAGAGAGCTCCAAATGGCCTCAAATTTGAATATAATGGGGTACATGCATGGGGGTGGATCCTATGGATTCAAAACTAACTAATATGCATAGAAAATCAATTTAGAGGGTTGGTTTTACCTATTGGGAGTAGAATCCCAATGATACTCCCATGGACACGGCTCCGACACGAAGATCTTCCAAAAAGGGCACTCCTTCTTGCACTTTGCTCCAAATCTTTGCTAGCACCCTCCCTTGGAAGTATGAGAAGGTTGGATGGAAGTTTTGGTGGAGGGATGTGAGGATTTGGAGATCAAATCAAAGAGGGAAGCTCTCTAATTTGGGAAAGAACACTTTGTGAAGGAAAAGTGGCAAGATGGAATGAAATGAAAGGAAGGGAGGCTAACCTAGTTATAGTGGCTGCCATTAAACCTTATTTGGTCCTTTGAGGAAAGCCCAATAAGGCCTCAACTAGTCCTATTGGTTAATTTTAAGTTAGGTTCAAGTTTGGGATCAAATGGGTTAAATTTAAGCCTCTAACTTGACCAATATAATAAGTGGGATTAGTCTAAACTCACTAACTTTATTAGTTGGGTTTGTGGGCCATAACTAACTAATCTTGGGATCCCGTCTACAGTCTAAGCTACCCGGGTCACTAACACAAGTCGGAACGAAACGAAACTAAAACCCGACTAAACAAATCCCGTAAAATCAATATTAAAATTTCCAAAATATTAAAATATAACAAATGACCAAAATCACAATACATCAATTTAAATATTATTAAAATAATCTAAAATTTACCAATTAATCAAAATACTAAATAATTCAAAAGTCACAAAATGACCAAAATATCTTTAACCTAAAAAGTTGTAAATAGTCATTCTAATCACATGGTTAAGTCCCATGGTCATGGCTAGTCTCTAGGCTCAACAGTTCTAGGGTTCAATAGCTAACACATCAAAAATATAATTCACCAATTTTAAATAGTATTAAATTAATTAAAAATTCTCATAAATCATAAATCCTATTATTAAGTAATAAACTTTTACAAAAGTTGAAAATTACCCTCATTTTAGAAAAGTGGGTGTTACAAGTCTACCCTCCTTAGAAAATTTGGCCCTCGAAATTAAGATGGTCGTACTTCTTCTAGAGTCTCGTCCCCAACAATCAAAGTCTCAGAACTTACCTAAATCATACAATTTAAAAGAATGGCATACAGGGCCATGGCATACAGTGGTAGTTGAAAGTCTCATCTAGGTATACTAGTGATGCTAAACCAAAATGGTCATAGGGTATCAAAACTTACAAGCAATCTGGGGTGCTAAACTGAAAAAGTTACAGAAACAACAAATCATCAAGGCTGTAAGACAGTCTACCATCCTATATGAAAACTGGTAATTATCAAAAATAAAATAAAGATAACTAGTAATCATCTATAAAAGGGTACTATTCAAAGAAAAAATTGAAAGTTTAAAGAACGAAAGTCAATAGCATTGAAATCCAATCACAATATATATTAAGAAAATTTAGTCTCGATACAATCTAAGTTGATCAATTCTGGGTAATCAAGATTTGGGCAATATGGAGGACAAGGTCATCGAAGTTTGAGCACCAGCATACAAGGATGGAGATTCAGGTCACAATTAAATTTAATTCAATTAAGTACGACCCAAGATATTAATATGATAAGAAAAGATTATCAAAGTCGATTGGTCGTGATTAAGGGAGCTAGGATTCAATGATATTGAAAACTTTTAAAGGGTGATTCAAAGATATAGAATAAGTCAAATTTCTTCTCTTAAAGGGAAAAAAAGAGAAAAGATTTCATAGGAAAGTCAAGTTAATCATCTCTCTCTGATACTATCAAGTTTATCATTTGCCAATCATATTTTTGTCTCACAAGTCCCAATATAAAAATCAACCTTTATATGACTACTATCAAAATTATATCCTTTCATCATAAAGATTTGACCTTACCATGATCACCATAGGCTAAATTTATAAGTTCCAAAACATTATTCATGAAGCATACCCTTCTTACTAGGAATCAAAACTGACCACTTAATCATCATAATTCTAAATTCTTCTACCTTGTCCTAAATTGGGTCTGAAGCCTCTAAATCAAGTTTGATGTAATCCTTGAAGTTATTCAATTTACTCTCCTTGTATTATTTAAATCTAAACTCACTAGGTCTTACAAAACTTATTCTTCATTATAAATTCAACCTTCATATTTCCTTCAATATACACCTTCAATATTATTCTCCTAAAATTTAAAATTTTCACAAATTCTCTATATTTATATAACTCAAAATCCTTGTGTTCTTTCTGTTTCTAGCCATTTCTTACAATATCTTATTCAATTTCGTATCATCATTGCATATAGTTAAAATCTCTTATCTATTACTAAATTCCAAAATTTAACATCATAGCCTTAAAGTGTAACGTCTCAAGAATCAATAACCAAAATTTATCCAAGTTCTCGAAACTAAGTTGACCTCGAATATCCTCATCAGTTATGAAATACATCTATGAATTATTCATACCCAAAAGATTTCGCTAAGTATGTTTGTTCCTAAGTTGATAATATAACTCTCTTGATTTTATCCTCAAATTCAGTCGTATCTTTATCCCAAACCTATATCAAGGTCCATCACATTATACCCCTAGCAAGATTATCACAAGATAACAAATCAAGTCTTTTTCGAGTTAGATGATTTACGTTACTTCCTCGACCTTTTGAAGGTGAAAAGATATAGAGATTCAAGGGTTTCAAAGTATAGCTGACAGAATTAGATACGGGACAGGTGATTGATGTAATTAGGACATTTTTTTTAAATGGTAATACAAGAAATAATGGCAAGAAAGAAATAATGATAAAATCTGTGCTTCATCAACTGTTAAAAAGAAATGAACCCATTTAAGATAAAATATGATACCATACACGTCTTCCTGAAATCATGTTGTCAGAATTTTGCCGCGCCAGTAAGCATAGCTGCAATAAACAATAGAGTCCATAACGAAGGTATATATCCTATAGTCATGTTATCTAGAATTCTTACCACGCCACTCGGTATGGCTGCAAAAAAATCTAGATTTCATAACTAGGATTAGTATATCTAAATCAGGCTCTACGTCCTTGTCATGCTAGCAAATATGACTGCGATAAATTCTAAACTCCATAAATAAAGTAGACTTTTACCTTTCTCACTGTCCTTATCAAGTATGTTATCAGGTTATACCTTAATTCCAAAAAGATGTATATATATAAATACAAACTGAAATTCAACAACTAACATCAAGATTCAAAATTCAACAATAATCCATCAAAAATCAAATTCAATAACAGGAAGTAAGGGTGAATCAAATCAAGGTAAAAAGATATTTCAAATCGAAGTTAAAATAAGATTCTCAAGGATCGTCCTAGGAATCTCTCAAAAAATTCTAACAGTGATTGAGTATCCTCTCATTCTAACACCTATTCCTTATCTCTAATCGCAGGTGCACAGCAGTACAACTAATCGTCGTACTACCACGACTTCGCACAAATGTGAATCTCGACCTGCATGAGCCACCACTAAAAACGTGTCACGACCCGCACCCAGTGTAGGGCACGAGAAGTGGGTACATCCAGCCTACGCCGTAGTGTCGACGGTAGAATGCTGTTCTAGGTCACAATTAAAACTAAATATAATATGATATACTCTCCATACGGAGGACAATCATAGCAGGATACAACTCAATCACCAAAACTAGAAGTAGCACGATAAGATAACTATGAATCCATAAGAGAAGTATAAGAAAGATAAATAAATCTTGGGGTTATCAATACCAACTCAAACAAGCATAAAATAAATACAACTCAAGACAACTGAAAATAAAATAAGAAAAACTCTAGCCATCTACTCCAACCTCTACTGTGTCTCCTCTAGGCTAGCAGGTAACCTCCAAACAATCTGTAAAATTTATCAACAGGTCCGGTCAGGACGGGAGCGAGCACAATATATCTCACACAGTTCATAATATGAGAGGATATGTAAATATGCTATAGAGTAAGATACAAAAAACGCTAGGAAATATATGAAGTAAAAGAGATGACTGTAAAAAAATATCTACTATAAGTAAAGATCTAACAGTGGCTAGTGATGTAGAGTACAAGATAGACATGTGAACGGCTTGAATTTGTACATGAGTAATCTAAGAGTTTGCACATGAGTATACTACTTTGGAATTGTTCACAAGACCATTTATACTCCCCCGTATCCCAATCAATACACAAGGATCCAGACAGGTTATGTTATTGCACATGATATCACATGAAGGTCCATAAATGGGTGCACATGATTTTATACATGGGGGCTCTGTGAACATGAGAGTACATGAATCACAAGAGTGCATATGAATGGTGAAAGCACCGGAGTACATGATGAAAGTGAAACACACATGACATACTGTAACCTGATTCTCCCGAAGGAGATAACATCTCATGAAGGGATCCATATAGTACCAATCCGTGTTAAAGTAATCTAGAGCATAAATGTAAATCCTATCAAGTATGAAACGGTCAGAGAATGTACTCGCCTGATACCATGAACAACTGATATGAAAAGATGGCCAACTGGAGTCACAGAGTACTAGTTAGAGTAACACAGGTTATAAAGAGTTTAATTTATATGGTAATTAAAATTATAATGCAATCTATATGAGTCTAAGTCAATCTAGGTCAAAGTCAACTCTTGGTCAACTCTGGTCAACTATAAAGTCAAACTAGGTTAACTCTAGTCAACTGTGGTCAAACTAGCTAGGGTTGGGTCAACAATGGTCAACTAGTCTAGGTTAGTCAATTTTAGGTAAACAAACTAAGTCTATGCAAATCAAGTATCCAAGATAGCTACTAACTCATAGCCTAAGTCACTTGCTAAACCAAGCACAAAATTAAACCATAAGCTAACAAGACACACAAACTTAGTCATATAATTTATATATATTATTCACATTCATATATTCATATAAATAGATATATATATATAAGAAAGCTATATATATAGGCACCTACATACATATAGAGAGAGAGAGAAGGTGAGGTAAAAGAGTAAGTGAGTGTGTGTGTGTATGTGTGTGTGTGTGTGTGTGTGTGTGTGTGTGTGTGTGTGTGTGTGTGTGTTTGGCATGTGTGTGAAAGGATATGTGTTAATGTTCTCAGATTTAGTGATAGGTAGGTGTATGTGACATGGAATACATGGTGTCAAAGGGTGTATGAATGCATGTGTGTAAAAGGTTATAGGTTAACTCAGTTTATAGAAATCATACATATATACTTACATTGCATACATGCATACATACATATCATATATGCATACTCTACATTATATTACATTCATTCATGCATACATGCAGACATATAATATACGCATACAAACTCATATATTTAACTTAAAATATATGTGAATACATACATTATATTACCTTAAGACATATATATATCATTCATTCATATCCCATATACGTGCATACTTCAGTTCAGGCATTATATCCATTCACATATCATTACGTTGTATACATATACTTATTTTTATTACATACATGTCATTCATGCATATTACATACTTACATGTATCTATACATTATATACATTGTATACAACATGTAAAAATAGAAGAGGGAAAAAAGGGGAAAAACTGAAATGGAAAGGGAAGAGAAGGAAAAATGTAAGAAAAAGGGAAAATAGTGGACATATACATGCTTGTATCATATATTCTACATTACCATACATGTTATCATTATATATTGCATTACGTTATGTATACATTATGTATTCATATCTTTTATTACATGTATACCTTGCATTCATATCTAGCATTTATTATATACTTTCATGCCCACATTGTATATCATTCTTTCATTCATACATTTATGCATTGCTTACATACATTACATTGATTGCATTCCTATATGCTTGCATTCAACCATATATATATATTAAAGTAAAGAAGATACATATCATATATATATCATTTCATTCATCTAACATATCATACATTACATACTCTACATTCATTTAATATCCATACTACATAGGCTCATAGGTTACACAAAATGCCTATATCGTATAGTCACTCTTCTACTTAAAACCAATACTGTACCAATTGGGTCTTCACTAAATTCTAGGATTAAAGTATGTCGTAGCCCTTCATTTTAGCTTTCCAAAACTTCAAACGGATCGCATTTTTATGTTCGGAAGCTCCCGAAATTGCTAAAACACTGAAACGTGTTTGTTTTTCGGACAGCTGACACTCAAATAGTTTTACAGAAAGTTCCAGAACAATTTTGGCTTATTAAAATATATATTTGGAAAGCTAACTTCGATACGGTTCTTTTAAAAAAATAGGAGATTAATCGGAGTTCTAAGCTAAAAGTTATGACACTTCTAAGTTATTTTGGTTAATAAAAATGTGGATGAATATTATAACGAATTTGAGTTGTTTTGGACAAAAGAAACACATGTAGGCCAAGGTACTTAGATACCAACATAGGTATCCAACTGAAACTCATTCTAAACATCCTAACTATGATCAATCAACTCTCTAACCATTCTAAAACTGAATTTAAATATCTATTTAAACTATTATCATACATACATACATATGGAGTGTCCAAATTTGGGATCTATCAAGTAGGACACAAGACACATATCTAAAATCCTCAAGAGAGCTCCAAATGGTCTCAAATTTGAATCTAAATGGGATACATGCATGGGGGTGGATCCTATGGATTTAAAACTAACTAATATGCATAGAAAATCAATTTAGAGGGTTGGTTTTACCTATTGGGAGTGGAATCCTAATGATACTCCCAAGGACACGGCTCTGACACGAAGATCTTCCAAAAAGGACACTCCTCCTTGCACTTTGCTCCAAATCTTTACTAGCACCCTCCCTTGGTAGTATGAGAAGGTTGGATGGAAGTTTTGGTGGAGGGATGTGAGGATTTGGAGATCAAATCAAAGAGATCAAATCAAAGAGGGAAGCTCTCTAATTTGGGAAAGAACACTTTGTGAAAGAAAAGTGGCAAGATGGAATGAAATAAAAGGAAGGGAGGCTAACCTAGCTATAGTGGCTGCCATTAAACCCTATTTGGTCCTTGATGGAAAGCCCAATAAGGCCTCAACTAGTCCTCTTGGTTAATTTTAAGTTAGGTTCAAGTTCGGGATCAAATGGGTTAAATTTAAGCCTCAAACTTAACCAATCTAACAAGTAGGATTAGTCTAAACTCATTAACTTAATTAGTGGGGTTTATGGGCCATAACTAACTAATCTTGGGATCCTGTCTACAGTCTAAGCTACCCGGTCACTAACACAAGTTGGAACGAAACAAAACAAACCCGACTAAACAAATCCCGTAAAATCAATATTAAAATATTAAAATTCCCAAAATATTAAAATATGAAAAATGACCAAAATTATATTATAATAATTTAAATATTATTAAAATAATCTAAAATTTACCAATTAATTAAAATACTAAATAATTCAAAAGTCCCAAAATAACTAAAATATCCTTAGCCTAAAAAGTTGTAAATAGTTATTCTAATCACATGGTTAGGTCCCCATGGTCATGGTTAATCTCTAGGCTCAACAGTTCTAGGGTTCACTAGCTAACACATCAAAATTATAATTCACCAATTTTAAATAGTATTAAATTAATTAAAAATTCCCATAAATCATAAATCCTATTATTAAATAATAAACTTTTATAAAAGTTCAAAATTACCCTTATTTTAGAAAAGTAGGTGTTACACTTCACCTCCCCGACACAATAGAATACAACCAACATAAACGACAAAAATCACATATCTATTGACTAACAATAAAATATAGTAAAGATTAATATCGAAAATAAACAAAAAACTGTACTCGCTTGGGGTCCTGAGCTGCAGATACGGTTCACTTGCTAAGTCAAAGATCTCCAGAACCTATATTGCGATTAACTCGCATCAACACATGAATGAATCTATCAATATTTTCTTCTTCTAACTCTAAGTTTTGTAATTAAAACAATCCTATCTACTTGCCTATCTACTGGCACTAGGGTGGTCACCCTTTTCACTCACCAATTATGAATGTTTTGTTATGTCTTACCATAGTCCTATCTAAGAGTCCCAACTATTTCTTTTAGTCATGGTAAGACAGTTTCAAATTCTTTTTACATATCATCCTATAAGTACTTGGTTGGGGCTGCTATGCGGCATGTGAGGATTGATACTCCTATTGCTTATTACTGGTATTTGTCACTCGTGTACATAGGACTGACCCCTACCTGTTAACATATGGTTATGCCCTTACCCAATTCCTCGAAGATAGCCCTCCCCTTACATCTACATTTAAATGATATGTCTTCTTATGCCTATTCCAATGTATGAACAATATCAGTTGTCAACTGATATGAGTGGAGTCCCAAGTTCATCCATGGATACGATGGTTACCTACTCTAGGACCTGCAACTAAGGTGTCCAAGAGAACAATTGATACTTATAAACTAACCTAAGTTTCGACCTATCGCAGGTGCAATTGATATCTAGTGTGTGGGCAAAACCATAATGCGTGGCTGATACCTTAATATACATCAGATACATCAAGGCGTAACTGCCTAGTTTATCGAAGGTCCATGTTAATGTTCAGGTAAGTCCTAGGTTGCTATATAAATATAAGGCCGTGCCATTACTAGCAGGACATCAGGTCTTCACCCCCCACTATTTTGTGCTTTCAGTCGAAGGGATATGTGTATACTGCTACTATATAGTTTTAATTGACCAACCCGGTCATGTAGACTTGTTTACCATCATGTTGATGCTGCTGTTACTATCAATTACAATACTAATTCTAGTACCTGGTATATGGGTCGAGGGTTCGGTCTCAAAGTGTTATCTTAGTACCACCTCCCAATTTTCTTAACTTGTCAATCACCCATCTGTTTACTTCCTAACCAACGCTTACCCAGGTCTCATAGGTTACCTCATGTTGTCTCTATTGCACATGAGGACTTACCCATAACTGATACCTACTCCACAGGGTGTCATATACTTATGGTTCCTATAGGTTTCCCAAACACCAGCAGATGCAGCCTGCATAAGGTCATCTGGGCCTCTCCTTAGCTACCCCTAAACTCATGTTTATAGACACCAATATCGTACAACATCCTTATGTGCGATACCTACCTCATATATCATGTATCATGTAATTAGTCCCAAAACTGATATACACCAAACACTCTAGCTTCGACCTACTACTGCTTGTTGCGATGTTACCTACAACTCTTTGATTTACCTTTGGTACATCATGATTCGGTTAATGGCTTGAAGACATTAGAACACTCCTCCAAAGACACACACAAAAATCTCAATCTACACACCCGATTTCTGTACATAAATACTACACCTAACTTTATGATATTTCTTTATAACACTGGGTCCCCACTTGTATGTATATTGTACAGGAAACAGAGTACACATCTGACACTACTACCAATCCTTTCACTAGATATTTTATCAAACACTTTGACTAATTCCTTGAAATAGCATAATTTACCGAGTTTAAGAAGAACACTTACCTAGGTGGTTGGGGAAGGAGGCCTGATTGCCCTTGGTACTGCCTCGTCTCCTTATCGAGTGTTCTAGAGATGGAAAAGAACATGAAATTTTGTGGATAAATAAATGTCGGCCGTCCCTCCTATTATACTTATATATGTAGGGTTCAAGGGAAGTAGATAGGGAGAATCTGATTTAAAATCAGATAGGATTGATCTCCTTGATTCCTATTAGGGATTCGAATAATCTCTTGACTTGAAGTTAGCCTTCTAAGGGTTTGGGTATATCTTTCATTCGAAGTGGTAGGTGAACCCAAGATTTGGCCATTTTAAATTGCGGATTTGAATTTGGTTTGATCCCTAAGGATTTCGAGAGCAGCTCATAGTTGTACTGGGGTTCGAATACAAAGGAAATGGTCGGGTTAAAACTGAGTGTTTTAAATTTGGTGAAATTGCATCTAAGACCTTCCTCTTATATATATATATATATATATATATATATATATATATATATATATATATATATATATGTGTGTGTGTGTGTGTGTGTGTGTGTGTGTGTGTGTGTGTGAGTGTGTGTGTGTGTGTGTGTGTGTGTGTGTGTGTGTTTATGTGTAGTAAATAGTGACAACAATAAATAAAAAATATAAAAGAAATTTTTTCGGGTCAAGGGCTCACAAACCTACCCTCCTTAAAATAATTTCGTCTTCGAAATTTAAATTAAGCACAAGGTGGAAATGTACCTCATACCTCAAAAAGGTGGGGGTAACGCTCGCGCATCTCGTCCTCTCTCTCCCATGTGGATTTGCCCGGGGAGTAGTGCCTCCACACGACACGAACCAAGGGAATTGTCTGATTCCTCATGACCTTCTCTCTATAGTCCAAAATCTCTACGGGCTGCTCCTAGTAATTGAAACTCGGTCCCACCTCGATCTACGAATGATCCAAGACATGACTGGGGTCTGCCACGTATCATCTCAACTGAGCCACGTGGAACACGTTGTGCACTCCTTCCAGTGTAGGCGGCAAGGCCAATCGGTATGCTGCTGTACCAATCTTCTCGAGAATACCAAACGGCCCAATGAAACGTGGGTTGAGTTTACCGCCTTTACCGAAACGGATCGTGCCACGCGTCGAAGATATCTTCAAAAATACGAAATTGCCAACCTAAAATTTTACAAAATAATACCACGAATCCTATAACTATACCCAAAATTTATAATAAGGAGGTTCTATACCTCAAACTCTAACGGCCTACGGTGACTGTCGGCCCAGTGCTTCTGTCTGTCCTGAGCCACGCGAAGCCGCTCTCTAATCAGCTTGACCTTCTCTGCAGCATCTACTACCATCTCTGGTCCCAACAGTGCTCGCTCGTCCACGTCGTCCCAAGATAATAGGGTACGACATCTTCGACCATACAACACTTCAAAAGGGGACATCTCGATACTAGCTTGGTAGCTGTTGTTATAGAAGAACTCCACGAGGTGAAGGTGGTCCTTCCACGAGGTGCCAAAATCTAGCACGCACGTCCACAGCATATCCTCGAGCGTCTGAATGGTCTGCTTTGATTGCCCATCCGTCTGCGGATGATAGGCGGTGCTGAACTTGAGCGTTGTGCCCAAGCTAGCCTGTAGGCTCCTCCAGAAGTGGGACATAAACCTGTTGTCACGGTCAGAAATGATACTCACTAGAAACCCGTGCAGTCTGACTATCTGCTTCACATAAAGCTCTGCCAACTTTTCTGTAGATAACCCCACTTTGAATGGTATAAAGTGGGCCGATTTAGTCAATCTGTCAACGATGACCCAAATCGCATCTTTCCCTCCCGGCGACCGTGGAAGAATGGAAAATAAATCCATGTTGATATGTTCCCACTTCCACTCGTGTATCGGTAGTGGCTACAACAACCCTCTCGGTCTCTACCTCTCGACCTTGACCTGTTGACACACGAGGCATCTAGAAATGAAGTGGGCCACTTCTCGTTTCATACCATACCACCTCATGCATAACTTTCTCTCTAAGCTCTCCACTAGGCACACAAAGCCTCGCCTCGTACCTTAACGAACCATCCTCTGCACTAGTGAAGTTATATAATAACCCAGCCCGTGCCTGTGCCATGATACCCCGTAACTACTCGTCCTAGTGCTATCCTTCTCGAATCCTGTCCATAAGTACTGACTGAACCTGCATGCCCATCATCTACATCTCGGGCCCCTGGAATGACGATCTCAATGCCCAAACTCTCCAAATCTGCTAATAAGTGACGATCTCGAATCAAGCACATCGCTACGGGATACCTGCTCAAAGCATCCGCAACAACGTTGGCTTTTCCTGGGTGGTACTGTAGAGAAATATCAAAGTCACTCATCAGCTCAAGCTATCTGCGCTGCCTTATGTTCAACTCCTTTTATGTAAAGACGTACTTCAAGCTTTTGTGATCAGTAAAGGTTTCCACTCGCTCTCCATACAAATAATGTCTCCACAGCTTCAAGACGAAGATCACGGCTGCCAACTCTAAGTTGTATGTGGGGTAGTTCTTCTCATGTGGTCTCAACTGTCGAGACACATAGGCTATCACTCTCTTGTTCTGCTCTAAGACACAACCCAGTCCCTTGTCGAGGCATCACTATAAATGGTGAAACCTTCTGCTCCCGAAGGCAATGCCAAAATAGGGGCTGTCGTCAGCCTCTTCTTCAACTCATCGCATGCAGCCTGGCAGTCCTCTATCCACACGAACTCTATATCCTTCAAGTGAGCCTAGTCATCGGCTCCACAATCCAAGCAAAATCTTGCACAAACTTTCGATAATATCCTGCTAATGCCAAGAAGCTTTGTATCTCTGCCACCGTAGTTGGAGTAGTCCAAGCTTCCACAGCTACAATCTTCTTTGAATCGACGGATATACCGTCGCCTGTCATAACATATCCAAGGAACTCCACCTTGTCCAAAAAAAACTCACATTTCAAGAGTTTTCCATAGAGATGCTCCTTCCTGAAGGTCTCTAGCACGATCCTCAGATGTTCCTCGTGTTCTTCCGGTGTTTTTGAGTAAATAAGTATGTCATTGATAAACACCAATACGAACTTGTCAAGATACGGATGGAATACCTTGTTCATCAAGTTCATGAAGACTGTCGGGGCATTGGTTAACCCGAACGACATCACCATGAACTCGTATTGTCCGTACTTGGTCCAGAAGGCAGTCTTTGGTATATCTTCTTTCTTCACCTCAGTTGATGATAACCCGACTCAAATCTATCTTTGAAAATACTCGCGTGCCGCTCAATTGATCGAAGAGATCATCAATTCTCGGTAATGGTTACTTGTTCTTGATAGTATGATTATTCAAGGTTCGGTAGTCGATGCACATTCGTACCGTACCATATTTCTTTGGCACAAAAAGAACAGAGGATCCCCATGGTGACGAACTCTCTATGGTGAACACCTTCGCTAGTAATTCATCGATCTGCTTCTTCAATTCCTTAGCTTCCTTGTTGTTGATCCGGTACACCGGTTATGCCGTTGGTTCTGCGCCTGGCACTAGATCAATAGCAAACTTGATGTCCCTATCTGGCGGCAATCCCGATAAGTCCTCAGGAAAAACGTCCATGAATTTTGTGATGATGGGATACGGTGCCTCTTCAATCATAGCTCCACAAAAAGCCCCACTCTGCTGCTCTATTTCTCCTCTGGCGAACTCGAATGCAGACACCCCGGGAGGACTGAATACAACACATCCTCGGTGGCAGTCTATACTGGCATGATTCTTACTCAACCAATCCATCCCGAGAATGATGTCGAAACTCGGTAGTGACATTACGAGTAAGTTAGTGCACAATACCCTACCTCCCAAGGTGATGCAGTATCTCATGCAAATATCCTTGACTAGGATAGCGCCTCTGCCTGTCATAATTTTGCAACTGCCACCCAAGGGTATAGATGTTATGCTATGCTAGAACACAAAAGCTACAGAAATAAAAACTGGGGGACGCACCCGAATCAAACAAAACTATAGCAAAAAAATATTCGAGAAGTATGAAACATGTTATCACATCTGGTGTAGGCTCGGGCTCCTTAATAGCCATGGCAAAAGTTCTGCCCTGCTGGGGTGCTCATCTTTGTTGGTGCTACGCGAATCGCGGTTGCTGAGTAGGGAGTGGTGGACCTCGCGGCTGGGTGGCGGCGGATGGTCTAGCTGGTCCTCTCTGTGCTGGAGCTGCCTCACGTCCTGCTCGATCAGGAGTTAGTGTACAATCCTTCAGCTGATATGAAGGTGATCCGCAGTATAAATACGATCCAAGCCTCTGTTTGTAGTCGTCCCAAATGTGTCCGGTCTTTCTACAAAAAGTACAATATGGAGCCTGCTGGAACTTTCTCTGTGGCTGTTGTGTTTGAGCTCTGGCCGGGCCTCGGTTCTGCTGATGTGCTGGGGCTCTACGAATGGACTTGAATTGCTGCTAGTGTTGGAAGGTCCTCAGGTGAATTTGGGGATGCTTCACCGGTGTTGACTGGTTATTGCTTCCTCTGAATGTATCTTGACTCCTTTTTAGCCTATAATTGAGCTCTTCTTCTACAGCTTGGGTGACCTCCAGAATCTCCTCGTAAGTAGTGGCTCGATTGGTGGCGATAGCTAAACGAATCTCGTGAGATAATCCTTTCCTGAACCTTCTGGCCTTGCTCTCTAGGGCGTTGACTATACTCTCCGTGAAGCAGCTGAGACAGGAAAACTCCGAAGTGTACTCATCGACGGTAAGATTTTCTTGCTCCAAGTGCTCAAACTGACTCACCAATGCCTCTCGTGCTACGTCGGGGTAGAATTTCTTTTTGAATAGCCCTTAAATTCTTCCCAAGTCACATCTGGAGCAGTAAATCGGAGCTCGCCTTGGTACCATGTTCACGCGATGTCAAAAAATTGTCCACTAGCTGACTCCACCTTTAGATCTTCTGAGACTCGGGCCATCTTCAGGTATCGCTCCACGTTCTCTAACCATTCATCAGCGTAGATAATTACCTCTGTCCCATGGAACTCCCTGGGCCTGAGGTCCATGAAGTTCTTAGAAGTTCTAGGGCGTTGTTGGGGAGCTTCTCTTTGTTGAAGGGCCACTCGCAAGGTATCACGAAAGATGTTGGCCTGCTGAGTATAATATTGTCCAGTACCGGTAGTAGAGACAAAGTAGGTGCCTGCTACATCATAGGTGCTGGATACATGGCTGGTGCTGGATGCATAATAGGTGGTAGATAGACTGCTGGTGCTGGGTGCATGGTAAGTGGAACAGGTGCTGGAAGAGGAATAGGTGCTGGTACTGGAGTCTGCGGAGGAAAATACGACGGTGGTGGAATATCATCCCTGCGAAACCTCGAGTACTGCGGCTGAGTCAGGTCACCCTGGTGGGTAAGCTGTCCTCCCTGCGTTGTGGGGTCCCGTAGGTGAAAAATCTGCCAACAGTCAGTGGAGTGTTCAGTGCAGTGTTGTTCCTGTCTTACGAATCCATTGGCTGAAAACAAAAGAAATCATTAGACGGTAGAACGATTTAAACATGATGCATAAAGGGTACTTGAAGTCGAGTATAGAAGTCAATAACGTAGTTTAAACTTATGGAGATGGTCCTTAGGTTCCTATTCCTATTCCTAGTTGCAGGCCCGCAGTAGTACGGCTAATTTAAGTACTACCACGGTTTCGTTGTCTTTGCAAAAATTGAGACATGTATGGGCTACCATAAAAACGTGTCACGACCCGTATCCAATAGAGTTGGCGGTAGAACGCTGTAACAATATGATGAACAACCACACAAACAATATTCTCCACTTGGGAACCAACAGTTCAATATCACAACTCAGCTCTAAAAGATGAATATAAATAGAACCATCTTATAATAGGAAATGTATGATGTCTAAGGACAAATAAAATCTTCAACTACAAGTTTCAAAGCCAACTTAGTATCCACTACAATGTCTCAGCACTAACTAAAGATAACTAAGAAAACGCAGCAGGATCAGATGCTGCGTACTCCTCCTGATATGCAAAGTCCGTTTCTACTGTATCTTCCAAGTACGGGCCATATCGGTCAGGGCACACGACCTCATTGCAATCACCTAAAATTTGTTTGGTCACCCAGTCAGGATGGAATGAGTACAATTCACTGAATGCAGTTCCAATATATGAAAGTGACTATAAACAGAGGTTAGCCTTTAAATATATGATTTAAAAAATAAGCGAACAAAGACAGAATAAAACTAAATACAGAAAGGCAGTAAATAAATACAAGAAAATACTCACCAACTGACTGACTTAAGTACCTTTGATATGTGACCAGTTTTGGGACAATTATACGACATTGTCTACGATATTTATAATATATAATGTAACACTATCTACAGAATATAATGCAATAATGAATCACTGTCTACACGGTATAATGTAATAGTAAATCACTGTCTACCCGGTATATACTGTATAAGGTCAGATCACACATCCTTGGTACTTTACCTTCCCGACATGATAGAATATAACCAACATAAACGACGAAAATCACATATCTATCGACTAACAATGAAACAAAGTAAAGATCAATATCGAAAATAAACAATAAACTGTACTCGTCTGGGGTCCTGAGCTGCAGATACGGTTCACCTGCTGAGTTAAAGATCTCCAGAACCTATATTGCAATTAACTCGCATCAACACATGAATGAATCTATCAATATTTCCTTCTTCTAACCCTAGGTTTTGTATTAAAACAATCCTATCTACTTGCATATTTACTGACACTAGGGTGGTCACCCTTGTCACTCACCAATTACGAATGTCTTGTTATGTTTTACCATAGTCCTATCTAAGGTCCCCAACTGTTGCTTTTAGTTATGGTAAGACAGTTTCAAATTCTTTTTACATATCATCCTATAAGTACTTGGTTGGGGCTGCTATGCGGCATGTGAGGATTGATACTCCTATTGCTTATTACCGGTATTTGTCTCTCGTGTACATAGGACTGACCCCTACCTGTTAACATATGGTTATGCCCTTACCTAATTCCTCGAAGACAACCCTCCCCTTACATCTACATTTAAATGATATGTCTACTCATGCCCATTCCAATGTCTGAACAATATCAGTTGTCAACTGATATGAGTGGAGTCCCAAGTTCATCCACGGATACGATGGTTACCTATTATAGGACCTGCAACTAAGGTGTCCAAGAGAACAATTGAAACTTACAAACTAACCTAAGTGACCTATCGCAGGTGGAATTGATATCTAGTGTGTGGGCAAAACCATAATACGTGGCTAATACCTTAATATGCATCAGATACATCAAGGCGTAACTTCCTAGTTTATCTAAGGTCCATGTTAATGTACAGGTAATTCCCAGGTTGATCTATAAATATAAGGCCATGCCATTACTAGCAGGACACCAGGTCTGCACCCTCCACTACTTGGTGCTTTCAGTCGAAGAAATACGTGTATACTGCTACTATACAGTTTTACTTGACCAACCCGGTCATGTAGACTTGTTTACCATTTGTTGATGCTGTTGTTACTGTCAATTACAACACTAATTCTAGTACCTGGTATATGGGTCGAGGGTTCAGTCTCAAAGTGTTATCATAGCGCCACCTCCCAATTTTCTTAACTTGTCAATCACCCATCTGTTTACTTCCTAACCAACACTTACCCAGGTCTTATAGGTTACCTCATGTTGTCTATATTGCACATGAGGACTTATCCATAACTGATACCTACTCCATATGGTGTCATATACTTATGGTTCCTGTAGGTTTCCCAAACACCAGCAGATGCAGCCTGCATAGGGTCAACCGGGCCTCTTCTTACCTACCCCTAAGCTCATGTTTATAGACACCAATATCGACAACATCCTTATATACAATACCTACCTCATATATCATGTATCATATAATTAGTCCCAAAATTGATATACACCAAACACTCTAGCTTCGACCTACTACTGCTTGTTGCGATGTTACCTACAACTCTTTGATTTACCTTTGGTACATCATGATTCGGTTAATGGCTTGAAGATATTAGAACACTCCTCCAAAGACACACAAAAATCTTAATCTACGCACCCAATTTCTGTACATAGACACTACACCTAACTTTATGATATTTCTCTATAACACTGGGTCCCCCTTGTAGTCATGTCGTACAGGAAACAGAGTACACAT
Organism: Iris pallida; assembly: GCA_029216955.1. Classification (NCBI taxonomy): domain Eukaryota; kingdom Viridiplantae; phylum Streptophyta; class Magnoliopsida; order Asparagales; family Iridaceae; genus Iris; species Iris pallida. The sequence goes on along the minus strand of JANAVB010034322.1, from coordinate 64,222 downwards.
CTTACACTACTACCAATCCTTTTACAGATATTTTATCAAACACTTCAACTAATTCCTTGAAATGGCATAATTTACCGAGTTTAGGAAGAACACTTACCTAGGTGGTTTAGGGAGGAGGCCTGATTGCTCATGGTACTGCCTCGTCTCCTTCTCGAGTGTTCTAGCGATAGAAAAAAAGTAGGAAATTTCGTAGATGAATAAACGTCGGCCGTCCCTCCTATTATACTTATATATGTAGGGTTCAAGGGAAGTAGATAGGGAGAAGCTGATTTAAAATAAGATAGGATTGATCTCCTTGATTCCTATTAGGGATTTGAATAATCTCTTGATTTGAAGTTAGCCTTCTAAGGGTTTGGGTATATCTTCCATTCGAAGTGGCAGGTGAACCCAAGATTTGGCCGTTTGAAATTTTGGATTTTAATTTGGTTTGATCCCTAAGGATTTTGAGAGCAGCTCATAGTTGTACAGGGGTTCGAATACAAAGGAAGTGGTCGGGTTAAAACTGAGTGTTTTGAATCTGGTGAAATTGCATCTAAGACCCTTCCTCTTATTTATTTACTAGGACTAATACATCATTGATATATATATATATATATATATATATATATATATATATATATATATATATATATATATATATATATATATATATATATATATGTGTGTGTGTGTGTGTGTGTGTGTGTGTGTGTGTGTGTGTGTGTGTAGTAAATAGCGACAACAATAAATAAATAAAAATATAAAAGAAACCTTTTTGGGTCAAGGGCTCACAAGTGGGACCATACCTGAGTTTCCTGCGGCCAGAGTGCCCATGCGTCGAAGGTTTGTTCTTAACTTTATTATCACTGTAGAACTGGTAGACACCCTATTGTATACATTCATTTCTTTTCTATTATATATCACAGTTTATATGGCATGATATTTTCTTGTATCTTGTTACGTCCCTCTGAGGACCTGGTTATCTTTCCAGGATTAGACGATTTCTTGCAGGAGTACGAAGCGGTACTGGATCCATCCTATATTGATGACGAGGCATCTCCCACTGATTTCTAGTTTATTGATTCTTTGAGATATTTTAGTAGACATTTTTATATCTCTTTTTTTTCTATTTTGTGGAGGTTGGACTTCGATTATTGAGACTACTTTTCATAGCTGTTTAGAGTGGGTATGTCCATCCAGCTATCTCTTTACTACACTCATTTATTATTGGACTCTATTATCTTCTGTATTGAGCTGTGATGAGATTAGATGATTATATTCTGGCCTGTAATTATTTTATATTTACAGCTTATGTATGTATACGAGGATTCCATATATTGGAATATTCTTCGTATATGTGCAGCTGGCATGTCTACGTGCTATCCTAAGCATTTTGGGACTCAGGCGTTACACACACGATTCAAAACTCTGATATACTCTACTGTTTTGATACTTTGCTTCACATTTATATTAACACTCTTCACACATTCACATCTAGACTGCTACATTGCCTTTGCTATGGTACACTTGTTCACACACGCACTCTATACATCACTTTGATGTACACTATGACACTTACATTTACTTCACATTACATCTGCCACACTATCACCTTGTCATTTATTCCTTAACACCACACATGATTCATACACCTGAACCACATTTAATCATTACCAGATATCTCATTGCCCATAATACTGAGCTATGATACAGACCCTTTGATCTTCATGGCCTTGCATTCATAACAGTACCCCTGCTATGCATTTCCCAAAGCATTTGATATTCTGAATATGGACCACTACCTACACTCCTCAAGCTTCCATCTATCCATTGCATATCACCTATAGCCAATGCACATTCCTATTACAAATTACCCTGCATATTGCCTCATTCTTCACATTAGCCTACTGCCTTGATATCTTTCAATACATGTCATCCACAGGACCTTGCCAGGGATCCACTGCATACTTCTTTCCATATTTCATACATTGTATTTCACACACTTTATTGCATTCATTACACTCTTTCATTTCACATATGTTACCCCCTTTGATATTGGCCTACCCAAATCATTGGCCTGGCCAGTGCACTTCACTGTTTACACTCATTTATGGTATATGCCACCATGAGATCAATCTTCATGTCTTCACTATTCATTAACATATCCTGCAATATTAGGCACTACATCCCACACCCTACCTTACCATGTAACCTAGCCCTGCATCATAGCCACTGCCCTACTATCCTTACTGCAATGGCTCACTGAACTTTTCTGAGGTTGCATTGACACATGCCCTATCCATTTGTCACACACACAGACCCCACTTGTTCAGACCCCCTTCCCTTTTTTACAGTTGTATAGCATATACATATATGTATGTAATATATAGATATGGTTATATATTAGAATGTTTGTATGTATTTCAATTGTGGAGGATAACTGATGTGAAGTTACATGTGTTTTGGGGTATATGTTATGTATTAAGTTTAGATGCAAACTCAGTTTCTGAGCTCAGCATGTGGGTTACTTGATATGTGAATATATATATTATCTGAGATATGAGGGTATTAGTAAATGATAGAGTATAGTATTGTGTGTGTGTGTGTTGAGGTGGTTAGAGAGCATGGGTTTATGAGATTTCTGAGATGGGGTTTAGGCTGGCTGTATAGGTTATAAGTTATATATATGGGTTATCAATTATAGTGGATATGGGGTTGGCCAACTATATAGATATATGTATATATATGTTATATATATAGGGGGTTTGCTATATATATTGATGAGTACTATATATATATGTGATATATCTATGTATTAGGTATAAGGTTGGGTATATATATATATATATATATATATATATATATATATATATATATATATATATATATATATATATATATATATATATATATATATATATTTTTTTTTTCCTCATAACTCTCTCTCTCTCTCTCTATATATATATATATATATATATATATATAAAATAAAAAAAATAAAAAAAAATAAAAAAAATATATATATATATATAGAGAGAGAGAGAGTTATGAGGATATATATATATATATATATATATATATATATATATATATATATATATATATATATAAAGAGTTATGAGGTATCTAGAGTGAGTTTGGTTGAGGATGAGTGAGTATATATGTATATGTGAATACATGTGTATATGATACTTGGTTGAGTATATATATGTGTATGTATATATGACATAGATGTGGTATCTTAGTCTATACCTTGAGATAGACTATAGATGAACTAGAATTGGACCCAAGAGGCATAATTGAACTTGTTGACTAGAGTTTGACCAAACCCTAGACAGTTGACCAAGTTAGCTTAGATGTTGACCTAGTTTAACTAGAAGGTTGACCAAAGTTGACCAAGAGTTGACTTTGACCTAGATTGACCTAGAATCATGTAGATTGCATTGTATATTTCAATTATTCAGTTTAGAACACATTATAACCTGTATTTCTCTAAATAGGACTATGTTACTCCAGTTCAGACATCTATTCACATCTGTTGCTCAGGTTATCAGGCGAGTACATTCTCTGTTAGTTTTCATTTATGATAGTATCTATATTGCCTGCTTTAGACTACTTTACTTGATGTTGACATATTGTTATCACGGACCAGTACTCTATGGATCTTGTCATGCGATTTATCCCCTCAGCGGATACAACGGGTATTTTATGTTCATGTACTTTACCATGTGCATCATGTACTCCTTGTATTCGTATTATTCGTGTACAAATCGTGTGCTCTCATGTACTCTCATGTGCTCACATGTGCTTATTGTGCAAATCTAACCATCGTGTACATAACATAACTTGGTCGGATCCTTGTGTATTGATCGAGACGGGAGAGTAGAAGTGGTCATGTGATTAAACCCCTTAGTGTAACTCATGTACATGTCTATTATACCCTCACGTATAATGGAGACTCTGTAGAATACATTGTGTACAAACCTAAACCAATCACATAATCATCTTGTTCTCTAAAACACTTATATTTATTATATTTTATGTACTCATTTTACTTATCCATATCTCATATATTCCTGTACTTCTCTTACAGTACGTCATATATTTTATTCTACTGTTAGCTCTATATTTTCTACCATATTTTGGAACTGCTTTCAGAGATATGTGCTCGTTCCCGTCCTGACAGGATAACATTAAAATTTTTACAGATAACTTGGAGGATTCCAGCTAGCCTAGAGGAGACACCAGTAGAGCTTGGAGTAGATTGTTAGGTTCTTATCTAGTTGTAGTTTTCAGTTATTTCATGAGATGTACTTATTTCATATTTTGTGTGTGTAGTGATGATAACACTTAAACTTCTTCAAATCTAGTTTTGCATTAAACATTGTGATCCTTCTATCTATTCTATTTCATGCTGATTATATCTCATAGTTATTTTGTGATTGAATTGTATCCTCCTGAGATTGTCCTATGTTTAGAGAGTATATTATATTGTGTTTAGTTGTGATTGAAACCTAGGACAGTGTTCTACCGCCGATACTATGGCGTAGGCTGGACGTAACCACGGTCTCATGTCCTTTCACTGGGTGCGGGTCGTGACACGCTACCCGCGTTGAACGTGCACTATCTAAACCAAGCTATGTCCAGAATAGTTTTTATACCAATGATCTCCGCAATTATGCACTAGTTAAACTTATGTTATGCAATATGATAGGGAAGAACATGGTAAGCCTTATGTTGCACGGCACGCTCTGCCGTGGGTAAGTTCTAGCATAAATTCTTCTTATTTATGTTTCATCAAACTGCTTGCATGAAACTGACTAGGGTGGCTAGAAAGATCACTAAAACAAGTTGTAAATTCTTGAACCAAATGAGAGCATGGAAAATAATTAGCCACTCGTCAGTACACGTTGATTGTACTGATCCTCGCTCTCCACAGGTGTTATAAATCAGGAGGAGCGTGCTGCACGACTGAAGACATCGCTCGTGTGTTTTGAAGCTTCGTCCGTGCATGTGAAGCCTTGACTCAATCTCTTTTGAAGACTCCACAATTGTCCAAGCTGAGATGTCTCGACTCTCCCCTATCCCAGGTGTCTGCATACTTTGGTTGTATAAAGGAGTACGATGTATGGAATGGCTATCCCATCGATGTTCATTTGTAACGGAGTCAGTTTGTAGCCCACGTGGCACCTTGTATCGAGTCTGTAATATGATGTTCATTATCAATAAAACTCAAGTTTCTTCTATATAATGTGTTCAATTTACAATGTGCACTCTCTTGTTGTTGTGTTTCGGATAACCTTATGACTATCCTCAACTTAGGTTCACACGGCATCACGCCCGGGGGATGACTATCGATCCTAAGTTATCGGGGCGCGACATCATAGTCCAATTTATGTACCTGCACACTAACACAGACACTGTCCTGTTGAACACATACACACTCACACTAGTTGCTTTAACTCATCATTTAACACACATGAATACAGACATAGACCACTAAAATAGGGGTACATACTCTTTGACAACCCATATCCACACACATGAATATCATCTCTAGACACTCACACTCATTGATTTGAATCACACAATCACCCATTATGAAATCCTTGACATCCCTTGTTTCTCTCACACTAACACTCACAAGTGCACATAATCACTCTATGTCTTGCATACACACATGACACAATTCACACACTATTGACATCCCCTTTCTTGATACACGATAACACTTCTAAAACCCCTATTTATAATACAAACATATATAGCATAATCCACATAGTTTCCAATATATCTATAATAATTTTAAAAGCATAATCAATCTATTAGGAATCAAAATCCTATAGGAACCTAAACTCATACACTTGGTGGTTACCTATACTTTCTATTAAGCAATTAAATATGGAAATGAGGAAGATGATCCATACCTACTAGAGATTGGCTCTAGTGGAGATCCAAGCAAAGGGGAAATGACTTGGAGAAGAATTCATATGCTCTATCCTTGAAATTGTGGTTTCCTCCTAGAGAATCACCATAGTTTGGGCTTGAAAATGGAGAAGAAGGGGTGGAAATGAAGGGGCTAGTGATGAATTGAAGGAAAATGGAGAAACTAGGGTTTTGGTGGAGAAGAAGAAGTGAAGGAAAAATTATAGGCTGCCACTCTCTCTCTCTCTCCCCTCTCTCTTCTATTATATACATGGGTCAAGTTAGTTAGGAAGGAAACACTTAGAAGTTTATAGAAGTTTCCCATTTGGGAAAGGGTTAAGTATGGTTATCCTCTCCATAATAATTAATTAGAATAAATAATTAATAATATAATTAGCAAAAATAAATTTAGGCCAAAATAATTATAAATAATAATATTTGGGTTAAAGGAGGTTACAGTGCACGAGGGTATCCCTATTACCTATTTATTGTTTGTCACATGCTGGAGCACCCTGTTATGATTGTATTACATTGTCCAGTATCGTATTTCATTAGTCATCTTGTTCTGTTCTATATTGATGATGTATTGATTCCTGTTGGGGCTCATCGTACCGCACACCCATCTTGATTGTAGCACGTGGTTTGCTATTATGTCCTAATTTATTGATCGTGTTTGTTAAATTGTTATCCAATCATGCATTTCCTCGAGGGGAGTATCACGTATATGATGGATTCCCAGATGCCCACGACCAGGGGTTCTAATGAAAATACTCAGAAATTAATGACTAGATTGACCACATAGATTCATTAGGAGGGATGTTTTCAAGTTACATGTAGTCCCGTTATTCTGACCACACTTGTGGATTTGTAGCTCCTCGTCATGAGGGGCACACTTTCAAGTACACTATCGAGTGTTGTCATACTTGATCATAGATTATTGATTCGCCTTGATAGCCTGGACATACTACAATGTGTGTTATTGTTGGAACCTCGATTGTATGTGCTAGTAATCATGATTGTGTAAACCCTAGTTAGCTAATGTTATCAAATCATACTTCATTGGTCGTGGTTGATGGATTGTTTACTTTAATGTTCATATTATTGTTCCTATACCTATATACTGTTTATGTTATTGTTCATGTACATATACCATACTCATGTTATTGATCATGTACTCACATGTTGTTCATGATTCCTATTCTCTCTCCTATATATGTTCACATGTTCCTGTTTACTTGTTGTCTCACTATTTACTTATACACGGTCATTTAATATTTGTATTTTCTTGCTTTTACTTTATTTTCTTACATGTTGACTTTTATTCATTGTGTGGCTTTCTTTGTGGTACTTGCTATATGGGATTGGCCCTACTGATTTTGTATGGCCTGATCTCGTAGTAGAATCGAAGGATCTTCCGTACCTCCCGCTTGATAGTGACTACCAGGAGGACCATCAGTTGAGCGCTTGGGTGGGTTTTCATTCTCTTCACTCACTGATCACTTGTATATTATTTTACGACGTTTAGCAACCGAGCACGTGTTTTGGTCATTGACTTCTTGTCCAAGGGCAACATGATTTGTATATATCTAGACTATAGCTAGACTTGATTTCTTTATTTTGCATTACTAGCTTTATTATCATCTATATATTCATAGTTTAGGATGCTTTAGTATTATATGATTGATAATCATACATCTTGTATCTTGTTGATTACTTGCGATTGAGACACCTATGATTGAGACACCCTATGTCTTTTACAACTATGACAGAATCTTGGGGTACTGGTGCACTCTGATATACGTAGCTGATTTTATATCGTCCATGCTCTCCAGTATTCTGGTTTTTAGGCGTGACACTCTCCTTGTCACCTCTATTAGTAAGAGCTAACACTGATGCAAGGATGGACTACTCGGGCTAGCACTTGAGGTTGTTGCAAAAATCAGACAGACTATTAAAGAGGAAACTATCTTTATTTCTTCTGCCAATATTTTTTTCCTCTCTCTACCTTGTATCATCATTAAGCATTGGAGTCTTGCTTATAAAGGGGAGCAATCCCTTGTTCAGTTATAGAACTTAATCGCCTACTAGAAACAAGGGTGATAGAATAAGAGTAAATCATGTACAGTTAGTAACCGAACAACCATCATGTAGGTAGGCTTCAGCACACATGCATTGGCTGCATAACCTCTGCTCCTACGCCAACTCTACACCCGACGCACGCGAGTCCTACTTTGTGCCCTTCACCTACGTCTGTGCCCGAGTCCACGCTAGCTCCGAAGGGATTTCTCCAAGAAATGGTGAAAAAAATAATTGTTGATTGTGAAATTTGAAAATAGTCCACAAAAAAAACCACCATACTAATCACTTGAGCTGTCACACGACATACGTACAAGTCAATAAATGAACACTCAAATATTGAAAAACACTCACATGAGATTTGTCCTAAAGTGAAATAGTGAAACTTGGTCCTCTATGGACTAAACCCGAATGGAAACTAACTCTATTTAATATATGGATACTTATTAGATATTTAAGTTTCCATTTTCACGTTTCGAACTTTTAAAATATTCTAATACATACATACATACCATGTACCAAATTATTTTCCTCCAAAGTTAGTAAGCCAATTTTTGTTCATCCACCAAATCTACGATCAATCTTCCACTCAAAAATTATCACGTATTATTTACACTCAAGCTAGAATAGAACTTTGAAATTAACCTATGAAATGGTGAAGATAAATTTTAGTTTGGGTGGGTGAACAAAAACGGACCAAATTTAGATTACATCCGGTTTACGGCATAGTTCCGCTTTCTAAAAATTCCCGACTCCTCCCAACTTTCTCACCTTTCCTTCCCTGAACCCCCCTTCACCATCACCACCACCACCACCACCATCATGAAGAGGAGTGACAGTGAAATTCTTCACCAGCCCCTCCTCCTCCTTCCTCCTCCGCCTCCCCACATTCCCAATCCCGAACAAGAACCTCCAAACCCTAACCCTAACCCTAGCCATGGCCGTAGTGATCCGATCCCTACTCCCTCCCCAACGGCCGGTGCAAATCAGATCCCGAACGCCGGTGTCCTCTCCGTCCTCTCCCGGGAGGAGGTCCTCCGCCGCCGCTTCCGATGCCTGAAGAAGCTGAGCCGTCTCTACCGGGACCAGTACTGGGCCCTGGCGGAGGAGATTAGGGTTAGGCACCGTGACTTCTACTGGCAGCACGGGAAGAGCCCGTTGGAGGAGGAAGGAGAAGAGGGTGGAGGAGGAGGGGGTTCGGGGTTAGGGTTGAGGGAGAACGGAGGAGTGACGAATGGGGAGAGGAAGAAGTGCGCATTCTCGGGTTGCAAGTCGCACTCGATGCCGCTGACGGCATTCTGCCACCAGCACATCCTGTCGGACAGGGAGCAGAAGCTCTACAGGCCTTGCTGCTTCGTCATCAGGAGGTATATCTATTATGTGATGCCATTGCTTATGAAAATCATGATTATGTTCGCTAAATGAATGCTCTGTTTGATAATTTGGGTTGAAACTGATACCAGATTCTTGTTAATATTATTGTCATTGTTTTGCAAAAGGAAGCTGAGAAGTGCACCTCTTGTGCACTCTTCTCAATCCCAAAGCAGGAAGTGCAACAAAGTTACGAAGAAATTGCATCTTCTTGGGACTTTTGCTCAAACAACCCCTAAGGGTGTGTTCCGTTGATGGAGAAGTGGAGGAAAGGTAAAGAAGAAGAAGAAAGTGAAAAATGGAAGGCAAGGAAAATGTTTTTTTTTTTTTTTTTTGGTTGTTTGGTTAGTCGAGAAATTTGAAAATGGAGAAAGCTGTGAAAAATAAATGGACTGCGGTCAACGATCGAGATTGAAGGATTGGCAGAACAACCCCTAAGGGTGTGTTCGGTTGATGGAGAAGTGGAGGAAAGGTGAAGAAGAAGAAGAAGAAGAAAAGAAAGTGAAAGAGAAAGGCAAGGAATATTAAAGATTTTTTTTTGTTTGGTTAGTCAAGAAAGTTGAAAATGGAGAAATGGAGAAAGTTGTGAAAAATAAATGGGACCGCGGTCGACGATCGAGATTGAAGGATTGGCAGAGTGGAGATGGTTGGCTCGATAAAATTTTCTATTTGTTTTAGTATGGTCTCAAAAGGGAAGAAAATTGTTTTCCTTGGGTGGAGTTGATGGGAAGGGAAAATGGTAATACATGAGATTCTCACTTTATTTTTCTTTCAAGTGACTGTTTTCCATTTCTTCTTTTCCATTCTCCTACTTCCCCATCAACCAGACATCCTAGAAGAAAATAGGTTAGTTGTGAATGATACTGACCATTGTTGCACGGAATCAAGTACAACACAACACAACAAGGACACAGTGACACGGACACGGCACCATTTTTGAAGTGTTCTAGTGTATTTTTGAGTCTCTGTCATGTCCGATATGTGTCTAAAACTATCCTAGACATCCATTGTTATCTTTTGTCTGTTTATGGGGTCAATGAGAAACATCCATATGCATTTGGTCATAAGACCAGTCTTTCTACGAGAATGGTAGGAAAGATGGCACATATTATTCTATATCCTCATTGAACCTAAGCACATATTATTCTATATCCTCTTTGATGCTATTACATTTACTACTTAGTTATCTGAATTTAAATAACTAGCTTAGTAGCTTAAGGCTACAATGGCAAAGCCACTCTGGCCTGATTCTTTAGGCTATGTTTGGTTGCAAGGAAAGAGATTAAAACAAAAGGAAAAAAATTGGCTCTTTTGGAAGGAGCCCATTTCTACATTATTGCATTTCAATTTTCCTCCATCTTGCTTTCTACCAAATCAAAGACAGCCTATGAGGCTTTAGTGTGAAACATATGATGATGTTCCTTCTTGTCGATAAAACATATGTTGATGTTCTTTCTTGTCGATATCAGTTTTAAACTTTTAACTGCTTCTTTTGCCAATAATTTCTCTCTACTTGTCTGTTATCTTTACTTACACTTGCATGACTGTTTTGACTTAGGATGCAGAATCGTACTTGCTAGGCCTATAGGGTGTTTGTTGCACAAACAGCTGGACTATATTTGTCATGTGTCTATCATGATCTCAATTATGGCAACATATCCTCCCTCCATTGTACTTATCCAGTCCTCTACATATATTATGGTTTTACCACACACCAAGCACGAGGTTGTCCTTTTCCATGGTTGATTTACTTTCCTAGAACAAGTTTGCTGCTAAACATTATGGGCTATATCACAATCCAGCCAAATGTTATAATATAAAGGTCAACAAATCAAGAAGGTAATATTTTTTGGCCAAATTCAATTTCTTATATTAGCAATGGTGGAAGCTTAAGTATTGTATGGAAGTTTTATTTAGTTCCCCGTATGGCAGTCTAGATTATTTCTCCGCTTGTAGCTTAGTTATGTAACTTATGTTGGCTGTTAGGTTCTGAAAGGTAGTTTCCGTATAACTAGAGGTCGCAATGAGGAGTTGCACTTTCTGAACTCTAGTGGTTCTGTAGGTTGCAATGAATAATGGCACTAGCTTTCCAGAGTTTTATGAATTATGTAAGATGAAACTATTTTAGTGTAGGAAAAAAAAAACCATTGCCAACATTCTTTCCTGTTGTTGGTGAATCATACTTATGTTGGTTATTTGCTGAAAGGTTGTTTCCTTATACCAGGAGGTTGCAATGAGGAGTGGCACTTTTTTAGATCTTGTGGGTTTTGTATGTTGCAATGATTAGTGGCACTCACTTTCCAGAGTTTTATGAATTTTGTAAGATGAAACTGTTTTTGTGTAGGAAAAAAACTTATTGCCAACTTTCTTTTCTTTCGCAAACAAAAGGAAGACACGATCCCACGCGATAACTGAAGATATGGCCCGTGCCACATCAAGAACCCTTGTTGGTGGATCATAGCTATATTAGAAAACGCAAGTGATGGAGAATTATCGTCACTGTTCTTTTGTTCCTATTTCTTAGCACAGCTTGATGGATTCGTCATGAAAGTGATGTTTTTTGCAAGCAACCCAATTAATCTTTGGGCGGGAAGCATACTAATTCCTTTGTGAGGAGAGAAAACACAGTTTGTGGTGCATTTAGTAGAACTAATATTTTTTTCTCACATGATAGCCAGGGCATGGATTGTTATTTTTACATTTTTTGGACTTTTATAGAGCTAAGTTTTAATGGTTAAGTAAAATAGAGCTGATACATCCACGTGAGAGAATCGAAAAGATATACAACATAGAATGACATGGGATGGTAAACTGCTATGCTTAAAGGCTAATGCTTGATGCCCTACACAAAAAAGAATCAAATGAATCAACGGTCCCTAGATATCTTCCATTAATGGTTCGTCTTTATGCTATATAAATCCTAGGTTTGCATGAACGGGATAAGAGATTTTTAAACTTTACTATCATATATAGTAGATATGCGTAGGTACAATAAATGCTGATTTTTTACACATTAGTCCAGTAGTAGTAAGGTTTGACTTTAACTAGAAGTATATGTACCCACCGTCTCGCTCATAAAGGACAATCACAAACTGAATTTCCAGAAGTCAAGATTGGCAGCCGTAGAGATTTCAGAAAAGCATAATAGTAACAGGACCTTTGTATTCTAGTTTCATATGAGCTTAAGATTTATATTTTAGTCTTATAAGGTTCAATTGGTAGGACATGAATCAAGATAAGAGTTTGGTTAGGAATTCTCCAGGATAGCCCCTCAGAAACTCACTCCGATTACTATGCGAGGTAAAGAAAACTAGGAGTCCGTGGTTGCATTTAGTGGAACTGATCTATAATAGTTTGCATGAGAGCCTGGACTATTTGAGCTATTGTATGTTTCTTTGCATCCAGCAGAACTAAGTTTTGATGGTTAAGAGCTGATACATCTTCCAAGAGCCTGGATAGTGAGCAATATGACAGAATGTGAGACAATGGGATGGTAGAAGTCTGTGCATAACAGCTAGTATCTAATGCCCTTAAATATATGAACTTTACTGGCGCGTCCTGTAATGTAGAACATCATCTTCATCATCATCCAAGCCTTCTCCCATCAGAATGGAGTCTGCTAAGGAACATAAGAAAGCTCCATACAAGATTTGACAATATGACTGGTGGTTAACCTGATATAAACTTCTATGTTGGTGCCATATTCCTAGCCATGATAGCTGTAAGCACGAGATGTTTGTGCCATAAAACGTAGGTGGCTAGTTGGCAAGTAGGTAGATGTACCTTTTGGATGGCAGTTTTAAGCTCATGCAACCAAGGAGCACCGTTCGCCTAGACTATAAAGAGTCTAGACGAAGAAGTAACATGATACAATTTCCTATAGGGAATTGCGTCTCTTGACACATTATGCCAAAGAGTGAAAACATAAAAGAACTAGCAAAACAATGAAAACGTAAAAGAACTAGAAAATCATTACTTAGTTGGCTTCTTACCTTTATCTGATAAAAAAGTTTGCATGAACATGTACAAGGAGATCAATGTCAGAGATCTAACGGTGATCTGTAAACTTATTTTTGTACAATTTACCCACTTCCTTGGACTAGTATGATTTTTAGTGACTGGTCTACAGGAGTAAGTCCAAAAGTAAAGTTCAATAGTATTACAAAATGAGATGAACATGTACCTTTTATAGCAAATGCCCATTGAATGTTTACAACTTAACACTGACGTTTTATATAGACATGGTTGTTGATTAAGTTTGAAAGGACGTAGAAAGTTTTGATGAATGAGTGGATCTGCATAACATGGGAGTACTGAAATGCACGGACCAATATAGGAAAGATGGCCAGTGGATCTGCAGAACAAGGGAGTATTGCAATGCGCGGATAGTTTAAACCAATAATGAAAAGATGGAAGCAACCGCCAGGTAGCTTAGTGCTGGGTGGGTGGGGTTTGGCTCAAGCTCTTAGAGCTTAGGACAAATTACACATTTTTAAATTTAAAAACAAGTAAAACTGGAATGTATTAAAAAATGCTTTACTTATGATGGGAATATACAAAACTCTCTGAAATATATTTACCCTAAATGCTCTTTGATCCATTTTCTATTCTGAAATTTAACAGCATACAGAGCGGACAGATTATATGTAGGAAGCCAGTTTCTGCAGTGCCTTCGCTTTGCCCTGTGCACTTACAGAAAACTCAGAGGAACATCTCAGTGGCTTTGAGAAAAGCAGGTCTTACCACATCCTCCCCTCCAAAATTTCATGAGTTAGTGCATGAGCTTCTGGGGCAAATTAACGACAGGAGAAGGAAAAAGCAGAAATGCAGAGGCAACTTAGTGGCAGAAGAAGAATCAAACAGAAAGTGAGATAAGGATGGACAAGCATGAATTTATATTGTGGTCTGCAGTATTCTAAGGCTTTCTGATTCTTTAGTTGAAGATGAGCTGGATTCTACTTGAAGGACAGAGAAAGAGAATGCGGATTAAGCATCTCTAGAATCACTACTAGACGAGGTATCCCTTATTTTTATTAATGTACCATTTATTATTGTTACCAACATGTTCCCCTTTGCCATTACGTGTCGACCCTAGGCTTTATTATAATTTCACTGTTTTTTGTATTGCATTACATTTCATCCAGTAGGATAACTAGTTGCTCTTCTGCTTCTACTTTGCTTTTGAAGAGTTAAATGTGTATTTGTTTTTTTACTGTCACAGATGGTGTTCTGCAAGGAAGCAAGCAAAATCTCATTATCGGCACACTTTAAAATGACAGTCTATTCATTACTCTTTCACGGCTATGGCAGGGCATAGTATTCCTCAATTGGGCCTTTAGTTGGAGATCAATTTGTGTTGACACGGCTTCTTTATGTTATAGTTATTATAGTTAAAGAAATCTCTCTACCAAGTTTTTGTCTTATATTGGAGGTGTTTGGATGCTTGCTGGTAGATTCATGCTTTTTTAAGTTTAATATGTTTCTAGGAGTTATAATTTTGTAGTCTCTAGTCTTGTCGATATGTTACTGAATTTTTCTGATGTTTGTATCTGTTAGAGTACACCCCCTTTATTCATTAGGCTCCCTCTTGTTGTTGAAGTTTAATTGTTGTTTTTCAATAAACTGTACTTCTATATAAAAATATATATATTAATTAATTTATTGTAGGATAATTTTCTTTTAATTTTCCTGGAACTATTATAATTTTTCACGTTAGTATCTGGTGCTATTATTTAATACTTTAAACTTTTGAAGTTTTGTAAGGTAGCCCTGTGTTTTTAGTTGTTACCCTTCTGACCCATTGGCATGTGCCTTTTGAGACTTCTATACTGTTTTTTTACTTTTTCATTTGGAATATATATATATATATATATATATATATATATATATATATATATATATATATATATATATGTTTCTTTTTTATTTGAAAAATACCAGAAGAAGGTTATTTTTTTCCTCCCTACAACCCTAAATTTAAACCCCCAATCCTATTTTCATGGTGGTTACACTACTGATTTTGAAAATTAGCCTTTATTATATTTATTTTGTTGTACAGTTTACAAATTACTCACATTAAGACCTCAGTTCAGTCCAAAGATGCTGACAGCATTAATTGATTGGCTTTGGTTTGAATTCAATTTTGGAATAATAAGACGCTATCAAGTATGTTACAATTTGCTTATGTGCTAATGTGTGGTCATGCAAATATGATTAGGTTGAACGAAACAAACCAAGGGCCCGTTCCGTTTGGTTTGCAGGGTTGGATAACGTAATATAATTGTTAATCTAACTCGGATATTTGGTTGAACAAAAGAAATTAGATGTAACGTAATTGCGATTATAAGTTTGATTACATTATATTAGTTTCTTCTAAAACTAATTATGTCTTAAAATCTATCTAAGCGCCATTACATTACAACTTAAGAGGATGTTTGATATATGGTAATTTTTTTTTCCTTTTTTCCTTTCTTGGTTTTTTTTTGTTATTGCTCGTTTTTTTTGTCTTTGTTTGCCTTTTTCTTTATCGATTTTGGTTGTTCTTACTTTTTTTGTCGTTTTTGTTCTTTTTTTTTCGTTATTTTTCTTTTTGTTTTTGTCATTTTGGGTCTTCTTTTTGTTTGACAAAAAAATTATATGTAATGTAATCACAATTACAAATTTGATTACATTACACAATCTCTTCTAAAACTAATTACGTCATAAAATGTATGTAAGCACTTTTACATTACAACTTAAGGGGACGTTTGGTACAAGGTAATTTTTTTCGTTTTTGCTCAATTTTTTTCCTTTTGGGTTTTTTTGTTATTGCTCTTTTTTTTTACTGTTTTTGCTCCTTTTTTTGGTCGTTCTTGCTTCTTCTTTGATCATTTTTTATTGTTCTTGCTCATTTTTGCAACTTTTTTTTTTATCGTTTTGTTTTTTTTTTTGCTCTTTTTTTTTGTTGTTTTTAAGTGTTTTGGTCGATTTTATCTTTTGCCGTTGTTGCTCCTTTTTTGTTTTTTTTGTGCTTTTTTTCTTTTTTGTCGTAATTTTTTTCGTTTTTGTCGTTTTTGGTCATTTTTGTCGGTTTTCAGTCCTTTTTCTTTCCTTTTTCATCCTTGGTCCTTTTTGTCATTTTTGATCATTATTTATTTTTTTCTCTATTTTTTAATCTTTTTGTCGTTTTGACCTTTTTTGTGATTGTGATGTTGGGTAGCTAGATCATATATATAGCATTAGTTATAATTATTGTATGGCTTAACGTTTGAGAACTAAGGATATAGTTTTTGGGTCTAGATTATGTATGCTTAACAGATGGTCCTCAATACCACTTCTCACCCAATTATACTCAACCAAGTCTTTCTCTTCTGTCTTGTAAAAGACAACCTATCTATATGAGAATGCAGATTTAGTTATATAGTTGTTGACCCAATAACATCATGGTAGTACCTAGACTTCTTAGAGAATCTATGACTACGGTCGGATAAACCTAACCTTCTTTAAATATTCTTGGAGACAAACCTTTTCCATGAATCTTGTAAATAAATCATGATTACACTTTTCACTGCCAACTTGATTCCTATAAGTTGGGTAGTGTCTTGAGCCAGTGCACTCTAGTCTAATAATGTGACATCAAAGTAGGATCCCATTGGTAACCGTGACACCTCCTTTCGAGAAATCCGGTACGACTAATCGTATTTGCTTTCTTCTGTAGTAAACATTTTATCCTTTTCCTCCCTAGCATTTTTTTTAATTTCGAGAACGAAATTCTTTAAGGTGTATAGAATGTAAATCCCCATATTCTTAATTTTTTATTAACTATTTGACCTAAATAGTGATTTTTTGGGTTTTTAAATATTTCTTTAAACAATATTTATTATTTATATAGATAGTCTTAGGCATGATTGAGTTTTGAGATGCATGTCGACTAGGAAATATGACATGACCATTGTAGTCGTGTGTCATGACTAGCACATTAGCCATGATAGGGATGACCTATCCATATGTATGTCCCTTGTATGAAAATAAGTCAAGTAGTGGCTTAAACCATATATTTAGCTTAATTAAATATTTTTGGAAGCTTTTGATTTTTTAGGAGATACGGTTGTACCAAACTAGCCCAAATTTGACCCGAACCAAACCAAACTATGTAGGCAAAAAAATAATATATATATATATATATATATATATATATATATATATATATATATATATATATATATATATATATATATATATATGCATGAGATTGAATTTTGAGATGCATGTCGACTAGAAATTATGACATGACCATTGTAGTCGTGTGTCATGACTAGCATATTAGCCATGATAGGGATGACCTATCCAAATGTATGTCCCTTGTATGAAAATAAGTCAAGTAGTGGCTTAAACCATATATTTAGCTTAATTAAATATTTTTGGAGGCTTTTTGACTTTTTAGGAGATACGGTTGTACCAAACTAGCCCAAACTTGACCCGAACCAAAACCACCCAGCCAGCTTTGACCCGGGGTGTAAAACCCGGATTTTCGGAATTATTGGATTTTCGTCAGTTGTTGAGTTTCTGTTGCAGCAGTGTTCTGTAGTTAGATAATTAGTTTAGTTATTATTATTATTATTATTATTATTATTATTATTATTATTATAGTCGGAACATTATTTTTAAAATTAATTATTGGATTTTTGATTGTGGCCGGTCCCGATCCAGTGTCTGGGGTCCGACCCCGAACTCGAACCCGACTTTCGTTTCCTAAATCCAACTTTGATCTTTTTCTTTTAAAAAAAATCCTGATTTTTACATATATATATTTGATGGCAGGAAAATAATAAAAAAAAGAAATCCTAAACCCATTCTAATCCCCAACTAATTACTCTTTCCCCCACACGTGGACCAGCTCCCCACGACTCAGCTCCCTACTCCTTTTCCTCAGCATTCTCTCATCCACATTTACTCTACTCTCTTTCCTTTTATTCTTCAAATAAAAAACTCACCACCACCATCACGTTCTCCAGAACCCCCTCTCCTTTCCTCTCACTCTCTCTCACTCCCCTCCCCTTTTCCCCAAATTTCTGCCCCGACCCCTGTTGCGCCCCACCGGCCGCCCGGCCAGATCCGCTTTCCGGCGACCCCCGCACCCGCCTCCGACCCGATTCCAGCCCGGCGCCTCCGCTCGGCCGCCGTGCCCTAGCCGCCCCGACCGGAGCCTCGCCTCCGCCCGCCGTTCCAGACCCCCTCGAGCCCGACGCCAGCGCCTCCGCTCACTTCCCCCTGTCCGGAGCCGAGCCCTAGCTCCGACAGTCCGATCCGCCTCAGCTTCGTCTCCCGACAACCCCCTGCGCTATCCCGCCGCAGCCGCCTCCCAGCGGCCTCTGTCTCCGCGCGCTCGCGAGCTGCCCCGTGGCCGCTGCCCCTATGGCCGGGCTGTCCCGAGTCGATCCCTGTCCGCACTTTCCGCGGCCTCGTCGATGCCCTGACCCGTGGCCCGTGTAACGCCCCATAACCAGAAACTGGAGAGCGGGAGCATATATAGCCAGCTACGTATAATGGAATGGAATCCACCCCACTATACAATCACGGCTGTCTAGATATATGAGGGTTTATCTACAAGCCATCGATCTCTTATGGTCATGAACAAGCCTAGTGTCTCAATCACAAGCAAGTAAATGTTACAAGAGGTAAGATCACCAAATATATAATAGTAAGGCGTCCCAAACATTACATATTCAGTTGATCATGAAGCTAGTCGTACAAAATGTCAAGACTAGCAAGAGTTTTAGTCATACATGATCAACCCTAGGATTTGTCAATCATGTTACAGCTCGTAGGCAGACAGTAAATAAGATGCAATCGAGCTAACACGTGCTCGTCGGCTAAACACCTCAAAAGAATATTTTTACAATAGAGTGAGAGAACAAAAAAAAATCCACTCGTGGCCAGAATTCCGTCTAGTGGTCACCATCTGGATGGAAGGTCGGTAGATCCTCTGGAGCTGCTCCAAAATCTGGCCATACAAAACTAGCTGGGTCAGACCCCAAAAAGAGCAAGTGCCACAAAGGAGGCTTCATTTAGGAACTAAAACCAGCAATTAGCACAAGGATAATAATATATAATAAAAGATAGGATATATGGAAAAGCATGACAGGATAATATACGATGAGGTAACCATGGGATTATTCAGATAACCAGGTTACAACCCGTAAACCAAACAAGACCGGAGTTGTAACCCTTCATCTGAACGGAACTTAGTTTCTCACCATTTATCGATGAGGTAAACACAAGCAATCTGGTCATGTAACAATCTTGCACGGGACCAAGACAAGACTAGACTGATTATACCTCATCCAGCAATCACGGCCAAGCAATAAGTATGGCTTGATACTTTAACTAACTAGGGTTATTACAGGCCTAGTTACTAGCAAGATACAATGAGATTGTTCCAACAGCCACAAGCCCTACAGACAATCCCGGCTATCCGGACGCAATTAGGGGTTGAGTTCATGTGGGTACATCGTCCAGGAAACGTATCTACCCTTAAGTAGCTTGGAGGGTGCAACACATGACAGTATGCTGGAAATGTGCCCTACTCGACGGCAGGCTACAGATCCCAAATGGGACGTCCATATAACGGGATTGCCTGTAGCTGGAGAAATCTCTTCATGACTACTGGATTATTCTAGTTATTAGCCTTAGTCGATTTCAGTAGGTACCCCTGACCGTGGTACTCAGGGGTCCCTGTCCTAGACATGATGCAAGACAAGACTGGTTCATTTGTACAAGCACAATCGTCCACGGTGTCCAGGTCATTCATACTTGTTATGCCAAGCTAGCCGTCGCAACAGCATATCGAGATATATCATGTCAGGTTCACTTTTCATGATTACTTATCATGTCGAGAGTGCGTCACGACAGACCACCATCAAGAATTATCATGTCAGGTATACTATGTCAAGTTTACTTGTCAGGAGTGCGCCACGACGGGCCACTATCATGTCATGTTACTTGTCAAGAGTGCACCACTATGGGTCATTGTCGTGTTATGGTACATGTGCAGAATAACATAGTACAAGCATTTATCAGGGGACCCAAGTTACACAGAGGGTCATAAGACATGAGCATAATAAAATAATTAAAATAACAAAGGGACAAGGCTGGGGGGAGGAGTCATGAGGCTCAGGGGAATGAGTTCATGCGGCCAGGGGGACTCATGCGGCCAGGTCACGTGGCTCATACGGCTGGAAGGAAGTCCAGGGCGCATACGGCTCAAGAAGAACATGCATATGCGGCTCAGGATCACTGGGTCCCATGCGGCCAGTAAAGGAGAATGCATGCGGCTCAGGGAAGGGAAGGGCCTCATGCGGCTGGGAATGGATGGGACATATGCGGCTGAGTTTCATGCGACAGGAGAATCACTGGCCTTATGCGGCTGGGAGGGAATTGGGTCTCATGCGGCTGAAAGGACTCGGGTCCTTATACGGCCAGGAAATGGGCCTTATGCGGCTGGAGAACAGTTCAGGGTTCATGCGGCCAGGGTTAAGTCTCATACGGCTGAAAGGACTCGGGTCCTTATGCGGCTGGGGGACTTCATGCGGCTAAAAAAGATAAAGTTCATGCTGCATAGGCCATGCGGCCAAGTCATGCAGCAAGGGCTATGCGGCCAGGAAGATAACTTGCCACATAAAAGGCTATGCGGCTAAGTTCATGCAGCAAAGAATCATGCGGCAGAAAACTGTTCTTCTTCTCCATTCTTCCGAAAAGAAGAACCATGCAAGCCATAGCTTCAAAGTTCCATAACTCCTTCATCCAGAGTCCAAATCCGAACTTCCATAGGTCGAAATGGGGCAGAATGAAATTCTCTACAACATGGAACCATAAAACTAGATAATAACAAGGTTAAGTAGATCAAAACCCAAAAAATCCGAAAATAAAATAAACTTAGATCTACAAGCAATGATCCATGGAAATTAAAAATGCTAAGTACTAAAGTGTCTTAGAATGCTGTGAGGAAGAGAATGAAACAATAAAACTTGGGTTCCTCCATGAAGCAAGATGCACTTGCCTAAGCTCTCCCTCTCTCTCAGTTAGGTGAAGAGTAATGGTGGAGAAGAAGAAGAGTAAATGAGAAAAGAGAAAGGAGTGGGGTTAATAAATGGTGATGGTGGTGGTAGGTAGGGTTTTAAGCTAACCCATACCCAACCGAACCCAACCAAGCCAAGCCAAGCCACACCAGGATGAGCCCAAAATAAGCTAAACCAGGATCAAGACAAGCATGACAAGTTTAACTACAGGTCAGGATTTCGTACACGTATACAAAATACGTAATACGAACCACGGGCATTACAGCCCACCATTGTTTCGGCTATGCCGCTGTCCGCGCTCCCGTGCGCTGCCAAGGATTTCTTTTATACATCTGAGAGGTCTAGCCGAGCACTCGAGGTATAATTCCGTGTCCCTGTGTCCCTCCCGTAGTTAGTCGATGATGACGTGGTCCCGACCCCGTTTCGGGGATCGGCTTTAGTTTAATTGCGTTATGGGATGCATTTTGGTTACGTCGCGGCGTAGTTTCTTTTGGTGAATATTAATCGGTACTGTGTGTTCATTCTTTTTAGTTGGGTCCTAATTTAGTTGTTAGTTGATTCTTTAGTTTGGATCATTCTTTATGTACTGTGGTTTATTTTCCTTGGTTAGTTGTTTCTTTAGTACGGTGGACTATTTTTCTTAGTTGATTTTTGGTTTGGATCATTATTTAGTATGTTAGTGTTCTTTCTCATAGATGGGACATTATTCAGTATGTTGTGGCTTAGTTCTTTGGTAGGTATTTCACTTCTTTGGCACTGTGGTTGATTCCCTGGTTTGGGATGTTTATTTGTGTTTGGATCAGTATCACCTCGTGGCTAGGTTGTCCTAGTTACAGAGGAGGTGCTGCCCAAATTTTTCGTAAAAACTTTCAAAATATTATTATTAATTAAGTTCGTTAAATTAAAACCTGTTTCATACCCGGTCTTTGCAAATGATTTCCAAAATTGGTTTTGTTGTTTTAGTTTTGTGGATTTTATGAGTTTTGTATCCCCTGTTAGGCGACGACCATATCGGTCGGATGAGCCTCAGCGAAACGCAAACGCTACATGATTTCTTGTACATTGAGGCGTAAGCCAGCAATGTGAGATTTGCATGACCAAGTCTGAGACGCCCCATTTTTCTATAAATTATATTTAATTATATTTTATTTTAGAACTAGTTACTGTCCTCTAGTATTTTGGGTGCAGGGCCTCGGCCTTCTGTTTGGACCGCTTCACGCCACTCAGAGCTCGCCTCAGCATTTAAATTAAATTAATTAATTTGTTGTAAGGGCATAAGCCCAGTTTTTTCTTTGTTTTTCTATGGCCCTGTATTTGTGTAGTTTAGGATTTTTTGTTCTTTTTGGTTGCTCCTTTGCGTAATTAGACGCGTACTTAAAATGGGTATTATTTTTATATAAAAAATTATAAGAGTTTTCTCACTTCTAAATAAAAAGGATAAAATTCAAGTTTGTATTATTTAAACAAATTCACATTTTTATCATTAAAAAAAAACCAAATTTTATGTATATAATATTAAAGTACAAAGTTTTGTTAAATGAATTAGAAAAATACGATCTTTACCCAATAAATCAATAAATCGGTTCCTTTTTCGTTAATTGATAATTGTATCCTGCGACGGTAGAGTAGGTTGATAGCTTAATTAAATAACTTAAAACTGGACTAGGACCTGCTTCTAGAAATTGTAACTAGCACACCTAGATTTGGCTCATCTATGTTTCTAAGTCAGGGTTCTCAACTGTAGGGTTTTGAGACGTATTTGACTTCATCCCCGGTACCGACATCCTATTCCAGTCATTAAACAGAGGCAAGTTACGGTTATGTTTTCTTGCATTTTAATTAGTAATTGTCATGTTGCATGCTTAAACCACATTGCTATACGGAACTCTCTTCTTGAGTTCGAATATTGATTGTGGGGATATTGGGGGAGTAGTGTAGCATTTATGACCAATGCCCTCATATTGCATTATTGCACGAGCTTACTCCTCTTACATACGGGAATAGGACGTATCGCATCGGTAGGATGCTATTGTACAACCCAAGCCGGTCATAGACGTTACCTATTCAAATCATATTGTTTCAAATAGTGAATTGTTGAAAATTGTTGGAAAATATTGTTCAAAGTATTTCAACTGTTTAAAATTGCATCTTTCCATTATTATTTAGAATGTCGGATTATGTACTCGTACTTGCTCCTTTTCTGACTGGATCCCCCCAATAGGTGATGTTGATGATGCTGAGCTATTGTTCAATAGCTACTATGACCCGGTATTATATCCTGTGGTGTTGCCAGAGTCCCCCTTGGAGGATGCAGAACCTGAGGCCGATGAGCCGACCGTTTAGCTAGTTGTTTTCCTCGTTATCTAGTTTTATTGTGTTAGAGTTGTAGATTTTGGTTTCAGTATTTTATTTCAGTATTTTCAGTTTCAGTTTGTACTTTTCAATTGTTGAATAAAAAGTTTTTAAATATTCGTAAATTCATGTTGTGACAAATGCAAATAAATATTGTTGTGAATACCTGCATATAGAAACAGCTTACTGCCGCCGTCTCACAACGGTGCAGGCTGGGCATGATCCGGTTCGACCCAATAATTTGGGATCGGATCGTGACATATTTTTAGTGGTGGCCCATGCAGGTCCAAAAATAACAACTTAGGTAAACATATCTAGAAACAATTAGAACACTAGAACATTAATTTGTCACAACATAGGACCGAAATATAATATAAGTAAGTATTTTTGTTTGATTATAGACTGGTAGGATAGCTTGCTTATGTATTGCATCCTAAACCTTCCAGAGTATGGCCAAAGGAAAGACCACCTGTTTCGGACCTGCTGACGATGAGGTATCATCTACCAATCACACCCCACCTCCTCAAGCACGTCCGGACCCTCCCCCTTTGCAGCTGACTGACCGTCCCCACGCTGTACTAGCACCCCGCGCCGCTTACGCTACTACAGCTCAAACGGCAGAACCTGTACCTTCCCGAACTGAGACGCAGTCCCCTACGGTAGTGCCCGCACCAGCTGCCCCACCAGTACCGGTGGACCCCACCGAGCTCGTAGGCCTGCTACGAGGAGTACTGGAGGCCCAGAGAGCCCAAGCTGAAGCCCATCGCGAACAGACCGCGATAATGAGAGAGGACATGGAGAATGCCCACAACGTGGCTATGGCTACCCTCGAGAGGAGGAACAGCTCAATCGGAACTAAGGCCTGCTAAGGTAAACATAAATCTAAGAGTTAATTTATGTATTATTAAGGCCATTTGTAATGCCTGTGGTTCGTATTATGTATTTTGGAATACGTGTACGTATTTTGTCTCCTATTGCATGTCTCCTTGCTTGGTTCGGCTTGTTTGATTTGGCTTGGGTTGCTCATTGGTTCATCATGAACCAAGGGGAGAACCCTTACCTACCACCACCATCCTCATTTATTAGCCCAACTATTTCTCTTTTCTCATTTACTCTCATTCTTCCCCACCATTACTCTTCACCTACCTGAGAGAGAGAGAGGGAGAGCTTTGGCAAGTGCATCTTGCTTCATGGAGGAACTCAAGTTTTATTGTTCCATTCTCTTCTTCACAGCATTCTAAAACACATTAGTACTTAGCATTTTTAATTTCCATGACTTATTGCTTGTAGATCTGAGTTTATTTCATTTTCGAATTTCTTGGGTTTTGATCTATTTAATCTGGTTATTATCAAGTTCTGCTGATTCCATGTTGTAGAGAATTTCATTCTGCCCTATGTTGACCTATGGAAGTCCAGATTTGGGCTTGGAATGAAGGAATAGGTGGAGCCTAGAAGCATGGCTTCCTGGTTCTC
This sequence comes from Iris pallida, assembly GCA_029216955.1. Lineage (NCBI taxonomy): Eukaryota > Viridiplantae > Streptophyta > Magnoliopsida > Asparagales > Iridaceae > Iris > Iris pallida. The sequence continues at coordinate 38,990 of JANAVB010034322.1, read as the reverse complement.
CTTCTCGGATGGAATGGAGAAGAAGAACAGGATTCGAGCCGCATGGACCCGATGTTCCCCACTGCCGCATGCACCGCTCCTTCTCCAGCCGCATGAGATTGAACCGCATGGTCTTGCGTAGACCAGACCACATGACCCACCTTGGCTGAGCCGTATGAGACATAGTCTTACCTGGCCGCATAAAGCCCAGTGATTCTCCAGTCGCATAAGATCGAGACTCTCCCGAGCCGCATGGACCTTCTTTTTCTGGCCGTATAAGGCCCCTCCATTCCCAGCCGCATAAGCTCCTGCCCCTTCTAGCCGCATAAACCTGATTTCCCCGCATGAGCCTTCCCCTCCTCAGCCGCATATGCCTGCCCTCCCTGAGCCGCATGCACCCTGAACCGCCCTCAGCTGCATGGTCTTTCCTGGCCGCATATGCCCAAGCCGCATGGCCCTTCCATAGCCTTGTACTTTACGATTTAATTGTTATTAGTAGGCTCATGTCTTGTGACCCTCAGTGTGACTTGGGTCTCTTGATGGAATACTTGTACTATGTTATCCTGTACATGTTCTCTGAACACGACAGTGGCCCGTAGTGGTGCACTCTTGACAAGTAATATGACATAATAGTGGCCCGTCGTGGTGCACTCCTGACAAATATACCTGACATAATATATCTCGAATTGCTGTTGCGACAACTAATATGACATGACATGACATGACAAGTATGAATGACCTGGACACCGTGGATGATTGTGCTTGTACAAATGAACCAGTCTTGTCTTGTATCATGTTTAGGATGGGACCCCCTGAGTACCACGATCAGGGGTACCTGTTGAAATGGACTAAGGCTAATAACTAGAATAACACAGTAGTCATGAAAAGATTTTCCAGCTACAGGTAATCCTGTTACCTGGGCGTGCTTGTGGATTTGTAGCCTGCCGACGAGTAGGGTACATTTCCAGCATACTGTCATGTGTTGCGCCCCCTCTCTTGAATAAATATTCGACCTGGGTAACCTGGATGGTCTGCAGGGCTTGTGGCTGTTGGAATAATCTTATTGCATCTTGCTAGTAACTAGGCCTGTGATAACCCTAGTTAGTTAAGTATCAAGTCGTACTCGTTTGCTTGGCCGTGATTGATTGGATGGAGTTTAGCCAAGTCTAGTCTTGTCCTGATCATGTACAAGATTGTAGCATGGCTTGACTACTTGTGTTTCATTTTTCCGATAAATAGGAGAAACTAAGTTCTGTCCAGATGAAGGGTTACAACCCCGGTCCTTGTTTGGTTTAAGGGTTGTAACTTGGTTATCTGAATGGTTCCATAGTTATCTTACAGTATATCCTCATGATGCTCTATCTCTCCAGTTTTACTATTATTATTATTATATTCTGTGTTAATTGCTGGTTTTAGTTCCTAATTAAAGCCTCTTTTGTGGCACTTGCTCTTTCTGGGATCTGACCCAGCTGTTTTGTATGGCCAGATATCGGAGCAGCCCTAGAGGATCTTCCTACCTTCCAGCCAGATGATGACCACCAGGCGTAACCAAGGCAACGAGTTGGTTTTCCTTTTTGTTCTCCCACTTTATTGTAAAAATATTCTTTTGAGGCGTTTAGCCAACGAGCACATGTTTAGCTCGATTGTACTTTACTTACTATCTGCCTACGGGCTGTAACATGATTGACAAATCCTAGGGTTGATCATGTATTGACTAAACTCTTGCTAGTCCTCACATTTTGTAACGACTAGCTTCATGATCAACTGAATATGAAATGTTTGGGACGCCTTACTATTGTATATTTGGTGATCTTACATCTTGTAACTTACTTGCTAGCTTGAGATTGAGATATTTAGGCTTGTTATTGACCCTAAGAGACTGTTGGCTTGTAGTTAAACCCTCATGTATCTAGACAGCTGTGACCGTATAGCAAGGTGGGCTGCACTTCAATATGCGTAGCTGGCTATGTCCGCCCCCGCTCTCCAGTATTCTGGTTCTGGGGCGTGGCACCATTCAATTTGATAGGAGACATATTATTATGTGAAGGTTGGCACTATCGAGAACTTTAAGAAGCAGGACCCTCGACCCTTCAAGGGAACCGAGGGAATCATCTACGCCGACGAATGGCTCGACAGCATGGAGCGTCTCCTCAGCATCGCTCGACTACCCCACGACCTCCATGTCGAAGCAGTAGGACTCCAGCTGCGGGATGTAGCAAGTACCTGGTATCGAAATGAACCCCGACTCTAGGACAAACAGCTTAACTGGGACACCTTCAAGAGGTTGTTCCGCATGAAGTTCTTCCCAACATCAGAGTTGTGGGAGATGGAAAGACAGTTCCAGGATCAGAAGCAAGGAAACATGACGGTTGGAGAGTATGTGGCAGAGTTCGACCGACTTAGCCGCTTTGCCAAGAACTTGGTTGCTGACCCCGCGGATCGTGTTGAAAGATTCAGGTATGGACTAAGAAAAGATATTCGCACCCCTGTGATCGCAGGCGGCGCGAAAACGTACGAGAAGATTCTGATACGAGCCCAGGATATGGAGAAGAGCCAGCCTTCTCGTTCAAAAAGGGAGTATCCTGGAACTAACAACTTCCAGGGTAACCAGAAGAGGCCCAACGTCAACAACCGCAACAACAACAGGCCTTCTCACCACCAGCAGCAACACCATCAGGCAAGGACCAGTGACAGAGCGCCTCAGAAGCAGATCCCTGTCTGCGACTTCTGTAAGAGGCCAGTACATCAGGCGAACATCTGCAGGAAGAAACTGGGACACTGCCTAGTTTGTGGGTCTGCCACCCACCAAGTGAGGGACTGCCCCACAACATTCACCCGGACCGGAGCAACTCAGCAAAGAGCTCCTCTACCCACCCAGCAACAACGGTTCGGGCAACATCAGCAGAAGATCGGGCAAGCTTTTATCCTAGCAGCAGACGAGCAAGAACCAGTGCAGGAACCCACCGCTGACGTCATCACAGGTTCCATTTATGTGTTTTCACATCCTATCCTAGCATTATTTGATTCAGGTGCATCACACAGTTTTATATCATCAAAGTTCATTTCTGTACACCACCTAATTACGGGATTTAGCAAGTTGATAAATAGAGTTATGACCGGTGGTGGACCCATACCCATCACCGAGACATGTAACTGCCCCATAACTATCTCAGGCCAAAATTTTTTGGCACCCTTACTTGTGATGCCCTTACCCAACTATGATGTAGTCCTAGGAATGGACTGGTTAAGTGAGCAGCATGCGCTGATAGATTGTCACAGAGGATGTGTAATCTTCAGCCCACCAGGAGAACCGGAGTTGAAATCTCTCGAGCTCCGGAAGACATGAAGAGTGTTACCTACTCCTCTATCACCGAAGAACCCGGGCCTCCTCACCCTATCATAGCGGAATTCATGGACGTCTTTCCAGATAGTCTTCCAGGATTGCCGCCAGGCCGAGGTATGGAATTCACCATCGACCTAGTTCCTGGCTCTTCTCCTATTTCTCGAGGATGCTACAGAGTCAACCCCAAGGAGGAAAAGGAGATGAGGGACCAGATTAACGAACTGAAGGCCCAGGGGTTTATCAGAGATGGAGCTTCATCATGGGGAGCGCCAGTTTTGTTCGTGCCCAAGAAGGATGGAACCGTGCGGATGTGCATTGATTACCGGGCACTGAACAACATCACCATCAAGAACAAGTACCCTCTGTCCGGATCGATGACCTGTTTGATCAACTGAGTGGAGCTAAGGTATTTTCGAAGATAGATCTCAGGTCTGGCTACCATCAAATCAAGGTCAGAAAGGAGGATATTCCAAAAACGACGTTCAACACGAAATATAGACAATATAAATTTTTGGTCATGTCGTTTGGACTGACGAATGTCCCTACAGTATTCATGAACCTTATGAACAAGGTCTTCCATGAATAACTGGATCAGTTTGTTGTTGTCTTCATCGATGACATTCTGATCTACTCGAAGACCGAAGAAGAGCATGAAGAGCACCTGAGGAAAGTTTTGGGAACTTTAAGGAAGGAGATGCTCTATGGTAAGCTATCTAAATGCGAATTCTTCTTAAACAAAGTGGATTTTCTAGGCCATGTTGTCACAGGAGAAGGAATTTCGGTGGATCCAATGAAGATAACTGCTATTGAGAAGTGGACTGCACCAAGTTCAGTTGCAGAAATCAGAAGCTTCTTGGGCTTAGCTGGCTACTACCGAAAATTTGTAAATGATTTCTCCAAGATTGCTGAGCCGACGACGAAGCTCACCAGAAAGAACGAAGAATTTATTTGGTCTGAAGCTTGCCAGTCAGCATTTGAGGAACTGAAGAAGAGACTTACAACGGCGCCGATACTTGCGCTACCCTCTGGTACCGGCAGTTTCTCAATTTATAGTGATGCTTCTGGTAAAGGATTAGGCTGTGTTCTTCAACAACACGAAAAAGTAATTGATTACGCATCTAGGCAATTACGGACTCATGAGAAGAACTATCCCACGCATGATTTTGAGCTTGCAGCGGTTATATTTGCTATGAAGCTGTGGAAGCACTACCTCTTTGGAGAGAGAGTGGAAATATTTATAGACAACAAAAGTCTTAGATATATTTTCACTCAGAAGGAGCTGAACATACGACAGAGACGATGGCTGGAGCTGATGAAGGATTTCGACATCAACCTGCAGTATCATCCGGGTAAGGCTAATGTTGTTACAGATGCACTTAGTCGATACCCGATGGCGATGTTCTTGACCAAGGAATGACACTTGCTGGAAGATATGGAAAAGCTTAGACTGGGGATTGTACTGCCCGAAGAAGAAATGAAGAAACTGGGAAGAGAAGCCATTGTACCAGGAGTTGATTCCTCAATGATGCAGTTGCAAGTGCGTTCAAGTCTAATGGACAGAGTTAAGGAGACACAATTCCAAGACGAGACGCTTTGCAAGCTCAGAGATCAAGTGCTGGCAGGAACACTTGATGGATTCTCAATCGCCAGCGACGGAGCACTGAAGCATGTCCGAGGCTTTACGTACCAACTGGCAAACTGAGGAACGAGCTGATGTAAGAAGCGCACCAGTCGCAGTATTCCATACATCCATAAGCTAACAAAATGTATCGGGATATGCGTACTATAGTATGGTGGTACAGAATGAAGAAGGACGTATCTAGGTATGTAGCTAGATGCTTAATTTGTTAACAAGTAAAAGCTAGCAGACAGAGACCAGCAGGACTGTTGCAGCCGCTAGACATCCCGGAGTGGAAATGGAAACACTTGACGATGGACTTTGTGTCAGGACTGTCGCGATCCCAAGGAGGGTAGGATGCCATTTGGGTTATCGTGGACCGAATGACGAAGTCAACCCACTTTATTACCTTCAAGGTGGGTCTATCCACCGAGAAGTTGGCGACACTATCATACGGCACATCTACCGGATTCATGGAGTTTCGGTAAGTATCGTAGCTGACAGGGATACCAGATTTACCTCTCACTTTTGGAAGAGCTTGCCCGACAGTTTGGGAACGCAACTGAAGTTCAGCACCGCCTACCATCCCCATACTGACGGACAATCGGAGAGAACAATCCAAACGCTAGAAGACATGCTGAGATCTTGCGTCTTGGAATTTGGAGGGTCTTAGGAAGACCATTTGCACTTGGTAGACTTCTCCTACAACAACAGTTACCAAGCTAGTATCGGTATGACTCCGTTCAAGGCACTTTATGGACGTCGTTGCCGCACCCCACTTGCTTGGGACGACGTAGGAGAAAGGGTATTGCTTGGACTTAAAATGGTGACTGATGCAACAGAGAAGGTAAAAATGATTAGAGATAAGCTCAGGATTGCCCATGACAGACAGAAGCATTGGACCGATAGCAGCCGACGGTCGTTGGAGTTTGAAGAAAGAGACAGTGTGTTCGTGAAGATCTTTCCTACCAGAGGAACCATCCATTTCGGCAGAGCAGGAAAGCTAAGTCCCAGGTATATCGGTCCTTTTGAAGTACTGAACAAGATTGGAGAAGTAGCTTATCGGGTGGCTCTACCCCCAAGTCTTGAAGGCGTCCACAACGTCTTCCATGTTTCGCAGCTGAGATGCTACATCCCGGACCCGAGCCACATCTTGGATCATTCGAAGCTGGAGATTGAACCCAGCCTCACAGTGCCAGAGAAGCCAGTGGCGATATTAGACAGAGGAGAGAAGAGAACCAGGAACTCTGTGACGCCGATAGTCAGAGTTATATGGCAGCACAACTCCCTAGGCGAGTCTACCTGGGAGCGAGAAGATAAGATGCGGGAGCAGTATCCGTATCTGTTTGAAACTTGAGGTAATTTCCTAACCCTATCCTTTAATTTCGAGGACGAAATTTTCTAAAGAGGGAAGGTTGTAAAACCCTGATTTTCGGAATTATTGGATTTCCGTCAGTTGTTGAGTTTCTGTTACATCAGTGTTCTGTAGTTAGATAATTAGTTTAGTTATTATTATTATTATTATTATTATTATTATTATTATAGTTGGATCAGAAAAATATTATTTTTAAAATTAATTATTGGATTTTTGATTGTGGCCTGTCCCGATCCAGTGTCTGGGGTCCGACCCCGAACTCGAACCCGACTTCCGTTTCCTAAACCCAACATTGATCTTTTTCTTTTAAAAAAAATCCTGATTTTTACATATATATATATTTGATGGCAGGAAAATAATAAAAATAAAAGAAATTCTAAACCCATTCTAATCCCCAACTAATTACTCTTTCCCCCACACGTGGACCAGCTCTCCACGACCCAGCTCCCCACGACTCAGCTCCCTACTCCTTTTCCTCAGCATTCTCTCCTCCACATTTACTCTACTCTCTTTTCTTTTATTCTTCAAATAAAAAACTCACCACCACCATCACGTTCTCCAGAACCCCCCTCTCATTTCCTCTCACTCTCTCTCACTCCCTTCCCCTTTTCCACAAATTTCCGTCCCGACCCCCTGTTGTGCCCCACACCGGCCACCCGACCAGATCCGCTTCCCGGCGACCCCCGCACCCGCCTCCGACCTGAGTCCAGCCCGACGCCTCCGCTTGGCCGCCGTGCCCTAGCCGCCCCGACCGGAGCCTCGCCTCCGCCCGCCGTTCCAGACCCGCTCGAGCCCAACGCCAGCATCTCTGTCCACTTCCCCCTATCCGGAGCCGAGCCCTAGCTCCGGCCGTCCGATCTGCCTCGGCTTCGTCTCCCGACAACCCCCTGCGCGCTATCCCGCTGCAGCCACCTCCCAGCGGCCTCTGTTCCCGCGCGCTCGCGAGCTGCCCCGTGGCCGCTGCCCCGTGGCCGCTGCCCCTGTGACCGAGCTGTCCCGAGTCGATCCCTGTCCGCGCTTTCCGTGGCCTCGTCGATGCCCTGACCCGTGGCCTGTCGCTGTTTCGGCTTTCCTGTGCCGCTGTCCGCGCTCCCGTGCGCTGCCGAGGATTTCTTTTATACATTTGAGAGCTCTAGCCGAGCACCCGAGGTATAATTCCGTGTCCATGTGTCCCTCCCGTAGTTAGTCGATGATGACGTAGTTCCGACCCTGTTCCGTGGATCGGCTTTAGTTTAATTGCGTTAGGGGATACATTTTGGTTACGTCGCGGCGTAGTTTCTTTTCGTGAACATTAATCGGTGCTGTGTGTTCATTCTTTTTAGTTGCCTTATTTAGTTGTTAGTTGATTCTTTAGTTTGGATCATTCTTTATGTACTGTGGTTTATTTTCCTTGGTTAGTTGTTTCTTTAGTACGGTGGACTATTTTTCTTAGTTGATTTTTGGTTTGGATCTTTATTTAGTATGTTATTGTTCTTTATCATAGATGGGACATTATTCAGTATTGTAGAAGCATGAAAAAGAATAGTAATTCATATGCGGCCCAGATTCAGTATGCGGTTCAAAAGTTTGAAGAGTTTTATGTGGCTCGAAAAGTCTCAGAGAGCCGCATGCGGCTCAGGAATCTTATGCGGCTAAAGAAGGGCCACGTGGCCTCATGCGGCTCAAAACAGGCCGATTACAGCTGGCCATAATTACTCTCCGTAGCTGGCCATTAAATGCTCTGACATAATGTGATAGTTCTGACGGCTCTGACATAATGAAGAGATGCGTCATGCTCATCAAAAGACGAGAAAATCTCTGAGATAGCCGGCACTGTTCACAAAGTTCAAGGAATTTCTCTATGCGGACCACCTAGGCCACCGTCATGCGGCTCGACTGTGGGGGCCACCCTTATGCGGTTCAGTTGGAGGGCCATTCTCATGCGGCTCGGTTGTGAGGCCACCCTTATGCGGTTTAGTTGGACGGCCACCCTTATGCGGCTCGGTTGTGAGGCCATCCTCATGCGGCTCGGTTGTGAGGCTATCCTCTTGCGGCTCGGTTGTGAGGCCATCCTCATGCGGCTCAGTTGTGGGGCCACCCTTATGCGGCTCAGTTATGAGGCCACACTCATGCGACTCAGCTGTGAGGCCACCCTTATGCAGCTCGGTTGTGAGGCCATCCTCATGCGGCTCAGTTGTGAGGCCACCCTCATGCGGCTCGGTTGTGAGGCCACACCCATGCGACTTAATTACCAGACCACACTTATGCGGCTCTGCCAGGACGCCCCGTTCATACGGCTCGCAGCATAAAGGCAGTTAGGACACGTGGTAGAAGATTGACTAAGACTTATCCACTCGGATTCACTGCTACCAACAAATCATAACAATGCATATTTATTGCAACCAACGCAACAGCCCAGATTGATTTCCAAGAAATAGATCAAGGTTAATCTTAACCAAGGTTAATCTTAACCAATCCCCAACTGCCCACTTTTCAAGGAGCAATTTCTGCACACCCCACTCATCACAAATTCCTTTAAATAGCAAGGAGCTATTCCCTTGTAGAGACACACAGAGCAGCAGAGAGATATAGAGAGCATTTCTTCGCCGGAGCCAAGGTTGCGTCCGATCGTCCAAGAAGTAAGGCAGAGTTGATATCACTTTCCCGAGCCTCTACCGTCACCCCAGAATCAAAAACTAAACAATTGTACTTTGATTGCTTTTCCTAGGTTTTGTTCCTAGGCTCTCTTTGTACGAGCGAGTTTGTATTGTGAATTAAAGTCCAGTCCTCCCATAAAATTATTCTGTTCTTTGATAACCAATAGCAAACACGATGGCGACTCTGCTGGGTACTAACTTCTCCACTGCTGAGAAGTTGGTGACGCAATCGAACGCAGCCAAACTTAGCTCCAAGCAACAGATGCTGGTTGTCCGCTTCGACCAGCAGGCGTTTGAAGAAATGCTCTCCGACGGGAGCGCTGGCCCGGACCAAAAGCGAGCCTGCACGAAGAAGGCCCGCAGGGAGTGGAGGCCCAAATCATTTGCCCTCCCCAAGCTCTGGAAGAAATGCTCTCTGCTGCCCAAGACGGCGGAGAAGACTCTCATACGACCCCACTTTAGACCGTAGAGAACTTTGCTGTCACCAAGTCCGGCAGAGAAAACTACTACGATGCTGGACTTGTAGGGGCAAAGAGGGAATCTATGTGGTCCAGGAAGAAGCCGCATAAAGGCGCCAGCCGTATGAAGACTCATGCGGCCACAAAAGCCAGCTGCACCCAGAAGGCTCATGCGGTCAAAACTTCCAGCCATATGAAGGAGGCTCATGCGGCCACGACTTCTAGCCGTATACAGAAGGTTCATACGGCCACAGCTTCCAGCCGCATGCAGACTGCTTATGCGGCCGCAAATGCCAGCCGCATGCAGACTGCTTATGCGACCACAAATGCCAGCCGCATGCAGACAGCTTATGTGGCCACCAATCCCAGCCGTAGACCGTCTGCTCCATGCGGCTCAGGGTCAGTCTTTGACCGTCTCTCATGCGGTCCTGACCTCAGAGGCTCTCAGGAGGATGTGCCAGACTCTTTGACGCACAACTTGGACACTTCCTACTATGTACTCTCGGGTGCTAGAGGAAAGAAGTCTAGGGCAGCACGGGCTCGTCGAGCTCAGTCAGCTGTCCCAACCTCTGACCATCAGAGAGCTCTGCTTACTGTTAGACGGGCCTCTGATGGAAAGTTGTATAGAACCGACCATGTCCAGCCCCCGACGGCAAACGGACAGAGTGGTTCCCAAGAGTCTCCCAATCAGGGAGCAAATATGGTGCCAACACACTCGTATGTTCAGGACTCCCGGGCCCACAAAACGAGTGACTTGCGTGATGTGATTCTTCACAAGCGCAAGGAAAAAGAAAAAAGCTTGGTGTGTAGAGAGTCCTTTCATGGACATCACTGCACTCAAGTCATTGTCAACTGCTGCTGTAGCAAGGCAGCAGTACAAGAGGACCGGTAGTCTATCTTCCAATGACAGCAGCAGCCAGGACCAGTCCTGCAACAAAGCTCAGGAGACGAGGCGCTTCATGTCGTCTCCTACAATTCTGCTCAGAAGATCCCTACCGTCAAGGCCAGGAAACTCGCGTCCAAGCGGCTGTCCACAACAACCTCAGGAGGAGTTTACCAGGGCACCCGCTCAAAGACAAAATCTTCAACACTGGGGAATTCGTCACTGCACCTCAAGGGGTAGCCGAAGCTGGGGGTAACACCCCTCGGAACATCCATGACAATTCGGTGTTCCAAGAAGATCAACCAGCGGAGACAGTTCCCCCAACAGATGCAACGGACCCAGATGTCCATGGGTCCCAAGATGAAGCAACCTCTGATGCAGGGGGTAACACTTCCTCCGAATCCGAACCGGAGGAAAATATTCCTACATATTTTGACGACTTCTCCATTCAGGGGTATGATTCGGAGAGCACATCCTCCACAGTTCCTTCCACTGTTCTCCGCGTGAGAACAATATTTATGACTGAGAATGACCAGGATGGTCCCAGCGATCGACAGTGCCTCGACACTTATGAGGCCATACTTCATATCTTGGTCAAATCAGTAGACGAGATTAAGGCAGCCCTGCTGACTCTCCAAGAAAGGACGCCTGGCCAGACAAACATGGGTCCCGCCGTCAATGCGGACTCAAACACAACTGCACCAACCCCGGGTGACAATCCACCCGGGACGTCGGCTCCCACTATGACATACGAGGCTAGGAAGGCAAGAAGAGAGGTCCAAGAGTGTAATGCCTGTTGTTCGTATTACGTATTTAGAATACATATACATATTTTATCTTGTATTTATATATCTCCTTGGTTTGGTTTGGCTTGGTTATTCTTGGTTCGGGTTGGCTTGGTTCGGTTTGGGATTGCCTTGGTTCATCAAGAACCAAGGGGTGAACCCCTACCTACCACCACCACTACCATTTATTAACCATTCTTCCTTCTCTCTCTTCATTACTCTTCTTTCATTTAATTTTTCACCTACCAGAGAGAGGGAGAAAGAGGTCTAGACAAGTGCAACTTGCTTCATGGAGGAACTCTAATTTTATTGCTTCATTCTCTTCCTTACAGCATTCTAACTTACTTTAGAACTTGGCATTTTCACTTTCCATGGCTAGATTCTTGTAGATCTATATTTACCTTATTTTTGTATTTCTTGGGTTTTGATCTACTTAATCTTGTTATTTCCGAGTTTTGATGGTTTCATGTTGTAGAGAATTTCGTTCTACTACATTTTGACCTATGGAAGTTCGGATTTGGGCTCCGGATGATAGAGTTATGCAGCTTGAAAGCCATGGCTTATGGTGTACTTCTTCTCGGAAATTTGGGGAAGAAGCACAGTCCCGAGCCGCATGGTAGCACTTGACCGCATGAACATTCATGCGGCAAGTCAGTTCCAACCGCATGCACTGTTGCCTTGACTTGACCGCATGACAAGTTCATGCGGCAAGTATTCCTTCTGGCCGCATGAAGTCCTTCTTACTTAACCGCATGACTGAGCCTCCCCCTTAGCCGCATGGGACTCCGTCCACTCTGAGCCGCATGAACTCAATACTTGCGAGCCGCATAGACCGCAGTCTCCATAGCCGTATGGGTTTGCTTCCCTTGACCGCATAGTCATTGTTCTCCGCAGCCGCATGGGTTGCTCCTCCCCGGCCGCATGTACCTGATTGGTCAGCCAGCCGCATGGACCCATCCCCCGCCAGCCGTATGAGTTTCCTATCCTCCTGACCGTATATGTCTTGTCTTTCTTAGCCGCATGACTGAGTGGGTCTCCGAGCCGCATATGACTGATACCCCTTTGACCGCATAAGCCTTTCCCTTTTTAGCCGCATGCGCCTGACCCTATTCAACCGCATGGGCTATTTTTTTCCAGCCGTTTGAGATCATTCCTGGCCGCATATTCCTTAGCTGCATGGCTCTCCTATAGCCCTGTGTATTGATATTTTATTAGATATTTTACGTCCATTTTATATCCTTACGCCTTTTGTCATGAACTTGATAATCACGAATTTACTTGATATATTTGGACATGATAATTGAGCCTGACATGACAGTAACCCGTAGTGGTGCACTCCTGGCATGACTAACCTGACATGACCTGATAGTGGCCCATCGCGGCGCACTCCTGACCAGTAAACTGGACATGTTAAACCTGACATGATTTTCTTGATAAGCTGTTGCGACGGCTCCATGACATGACATAACCTGTATAAATAACCTGGACACCGTGGGCGATTGTGCTTGTACAAATAAACCAGTCTTGTCTTGCATCATGTCTAGGGAGGGACTCCTGAGTACCACGGTCAGGAGTACCTATTGAAATGAACTAAGGACTAATAACTAGATTAATACATTAGTCATAAAGAGATCTCCTAGCTACAGGCAATCCCGTTACCTGGGCACGCCTTGGGATCTGTAGCCTGCCGTCGAGTAGGACACATTTCCAGCACACTGTCATGTGTTGTACCCTTCAAGCTATCTAAGGGTACATGCGTTTCCTGGACGATGTACCCATATAAATTCAACTCGGGTAACCTGGATGGTCTGCAGGGCTTGTGGCTGTGGAATATTCTCGCTGCATCTTGTTAGTAATTAGGCTTGTGATAACCCTAGTTAGTTAAAGTATCAAGCCGTAATTCTTGTTTGGCCGTGAAATAATTGGATGGAGTCTAACCAGTCTAGTCTTGCCCTGATCCTGATTACTGCATGACCAGAATGCTTGTATTTATTTTACCAATAAATGGTGAGAATTCCAAGTTCTGTTCAGATGAAGGGTTACAACCCCGGTCCTTGTTTAGTTTACGGGTTGTAACCTGGTTATCTGAATAGCTCCATGGTTATCTCGTCGTATATCACCCTGATGTATTTTCTTTATTTCCAGTTTTTACTTTATTTATACTCTTGTGCTGATTGCTGGTTTTAGTTCCTAAGTGAAGCCTCCTTTGTGGTACTTGCTCTTTCTAGGGTCTGACCCAGCTGGTTTTGTGTGGCCAGATTTCGGAGCAGCTCCAGAGGATCTACCGACCTTCCAGCCAGATGGTGGCCACTAGACGGAACCCTGGCAATGAGTGGGTTTATTTTTGATCTCCCACTTTATTATAAAAATATTATTTTGAGGCGTTTAGCCGGCGAGCACCTGTTTAGCTCGATTGTACTTTACTTACTGTCTGCCGACGGGCTGTAACATGATTAACATATCCTAGGGTTGATCATGTATGACTAAACTCTTGCTAGTCCAGACATTTTGTAACGACTAGCTTCATGATCAACTGAATATGTAATGTTTGGGACACCTTACTATTGTATATTTAATGATCATACATCTTGTGACTTTTACTTACTTGCTTGTGATTGAGACAATAGGCTTGTTCATGACCTTAAGAGACTGCTGGCTTGTAGATAAACCCTCATGTATCTAGACAGCCGTGACCGTATAGCGAGATGGATCCCATTTCATATACGTAGCTGGCTATGTCTGCCCCCGCTCTCCAGTATTCTGGTTCTGGGGCGTGACAAAGAGCTTCGGGCAATGTTTCACGCCCGAGAGAACTCTCAGGACCTCAAGATACGACAGCCGTATCCCGCTGCATGGAGAGATGTCCCCTTCCCTCCTCGGTACAAGCCATTCAACATTAATCCATATGATGGCAAGACCTCTGCAAGCCGGTATGTGACCTACTTTGAGGTCACAACAGATCATCTGCCATATGACGACGCCATCCTTACACGTTTGTTCATTGGGGCATTGAAGGGAGTCGCATTCAATTGGTATCGCAACCTGCCAGACAACTGCATCCATTCCTTCGTCGGCTTCAATCGTATATTCTTGGAAAGGTTCTATGAGGTGGGACATGATGTCACAATGTCAACCCTCATGGACGTTGTTCAAGGCGAGAAGGAGCTGACAAGGAACTATATTGAGTGATTTCGCCAAACCGCGATGAAGTTACCCTCCGGCAATCCAGACTCTTCCTTAATTGAAATTTTCCAAAAGAGGCTGCTCCCCACAATCAGCCTCTGGATGGGCGAAAGTCAATTTAAGGACTGGAAGACTTTCATCATCAGCGCCACTAGCGCAGAAGACAAGTTGAAGAAAGCTCGCCAACTGGGATTGTACATCTCGGAGGGAGACGACAAGGACAAACGCCCTAACGCCAACAACAACAACGGTGGTAATTCTTCCAACAGCCGAGACAACAAGGACAAACATGCAATGGTGGCCGACACAGCCCAGAAGACTGAACCGAAGCCGACAGAGAAGCAGTGGCCACAGATGACGTACTCCTTCGAAGACAGCCATGTCAAGCCCATCCTTGACATGCTCATACAAGGAGATCGAATCAGCTCCCTCCTCCAAGGCGTGAACCCCGTCCTGCAGAGATGAAGAGCCCCAAGTACTGCCACTACCATCGCTACGTCCACCACGCCACTCAAGACTGCTTCCAACTGAAGCGGTACATCCAGAACCTCATCGACTTGAAGGCCCAGGCCATTGATTTCGAGGAGGTAACGGTCGCCACCAACATGGTGTCGGTCCAATTCGACAGCTTCCTGCCGACAAGGATACAAGACGGAGTAGTACCCGTCCCCCGGGCAAAGATGGAGGTCGCTAATGTTCCACCTCCCCGAGACCAGGCTGCTGGTCTAGTGCCTCTCACCACATCACGAGGGAAGGTCATATGGGTCCATCCGGACCTGGTACCTGAAGTGACTCAGTCCGTACCACCCTCCACCGGCAAGAAGAAGGGAGGGAAAGTCAAGTCCTGTCGCACGATCTCGGCAGATGTCGAAGAAGCTACGGCTGTCGTCACTCGGTCTGGTGCACAATCCCAACCAACACCGGGTAACTCGGCTGAAGAACGCCAGCCGGCCGCTGCTGACGCTCCAGGACCTTCTCAGCCTCCGTCGGCCGAGAAGCCGAAGCCAAAGAAGACCCGTTTTGACAAGCCGCTCCGAAAAGACACGCCTCATGGGCTGAAGAGGCCCTACAATTTTGACATTCTTGCACAATTGGCCAACACACCGGCCAAATTGTCATTATATGAGCTCCTGATACTCTCCAAAGATGTTCGCATCGCACTGAGCGAAGCACTCCAGAATGCCGACGCATATCTGGCTCAGGTCAATCTTACACGGGAGAGCTCGCAAGCGGATCTCCAAGACAGCGCTTACGCAGGTGCAATGCCCAATATTGTCTTCACTCCACAGGACATGCTTATCAAAACCAACTTGCATGATTGCCCTATGTATTATACTGGATATGTCGGCGACGACAAGGTGGATCGGATGCATATTAATCCCGGTTCTTCGATAAGCATTATCCCGAAGAGCTTGCTTCATCATTTGTGCATCCCTATGCATCGGCTGACTCCTACCAGCACCGCCATCAGCAGTTTGAATTCCGGGAGAAGCTATCCCATCGGGAAGATTCGTCTGAAGTGCCAAATAGGCGACCTTCAGTCGAAAGTAACCTGCTATGTCATCGACGCAGACACCTCCTACAGTATTTTTCTGGGGCATCCGTGGATACACGATTATATGATCGTGCCTTCTACATTGCACCAGTGCTTCAAGTACGTCGACAAGCACGGCTTCGTGAGGACGGAATTTGCCGACATCGATCCCTTTAAAGGGGTTGAATCCTATTATTCGGATTCTTGCTTGTATGAGAAATCCAAGAGTCACCTGGTCAAGGAGGATGTTCAAGAACAGACGAAGGCCATTGCGGGGCCTGAGGAACCCTTGAGAATCCATCTCCAACCCCGCAAACCAGGAAAGACGACACCTCTCACAGCCACTCTGCGTAGAGAAGCAACTGGTCTTCCGGTGCTCACTGCACAAAAGGAGCAGATGACGATCCTACTGCCAAGGTCTGGCCATGGGCCGAGATCGACTACAGAGCCGCTGACAATCAGGCTGCCTAGAGCCAGTCAACAACAAACAGAAGAGTCCAATCCTTTTGTTAAGCCAATGACGATTCGTCTTTCCAGGACAAGTCGACAGCCGAGCGCTAAGCTGTAGACTGCTAGTGAGCCAATAACTCCCCGTCTCGCACCAAGCACTAAGCTGGGGTTCGCTAGTGCACCAACGACTCCACGTTCAGCACCACCAGTGGAGCCCCTGATGATTAAGCTGCCCAGGTCGTCCTCCTAGTCTTCATTGACACAGGGGGTGGCCGAAGAAGAGTTAGCGCTGGCCCAGTATATGGCTGCTCACACTGATGTTCCGTCCACAGATGATATAATTCCACCGAAAAAGATACCTTACTTCATCAATAAAGGACTATCTTTGAACTACCTCGAGCTTAATAAGCTTTGTATAATGTATGCTATGGAACACGGTATAGGCACCTACCTACACACACAGGTGACAAATGTCTACACCGTAAACGAACTTACTCCCGTGGAAGATGCTTGCTTCATAGTCGAGGGAGAGGATCATCCAATCATCTCCGGCCGGAAGAATGATCCACAGCCCTTCAGGATAGAAGAAGTTGATCTCGAACCCGACACCGGAAGACTGCCCCTCTATCTGTATAGCTCCCGATCCAAGTACCTCATACAAAAACAGGGGTATGATATGGAGACTACGCCAGGCTTGAACTACGGCATCGGCCGGCGATTACCTTTGTAGTTGCCAGTCCCGGCCGGGAAACCACGGGATTACTACAACAAGACCAGACGTGGGCTAGGCTATGTTACACCTGCAAGGACCCCTGAAAGCTCAGATGAGGAATGTGACTGGCATTCACATTCAACCGGATCACCAGCTTCTGATTCAGATGTCAGCATCGGGGACGTATTCAGGCAAGCTCTGTCTGTCAATATGGCATTTGCTGATGCCTACGAGGAAGATGAAGACGTACCCGAACTTTTTGAGTTAGAACCTTGGGTCCAGTAATTAGATGCACAGTAGAAGAAATGCTTCGAACTCCGTGAACCTTTCACTGAAGATGAGGTTATGCAAGTTGACCTCGGCGATGAGTCCTCTCCAAAGCCAATCTTCGTTAGCAAAAGCCTGACAGACGAAGAACGGGAGACGCTTTTGCAACTCGTCAGAGAGTACATTGACGTGTTCGTCTAGATCTATGAAGACATGCCAGGGCTAAACCCCGAGGTTGTACTTTATAAACTCAACATTCATCCAGACGCAAAGCCTGTCAAGCAACAACAAAGACGTTTTCGCCCGGACATCATAAATTCTATCGAAGCTGAGATCAACAAACTAATAGCCAGTGGCTTCATCCGGAAGGAGCAACATCCAGACTGGGTCGCCAACATAGTACCAGTCCTCAAGAAGAATGGAAAGATTCGAATTTGTATCGACTTCCGAAATCTAAACGAAGCATGTCCTAAAGATGAGTTCCCTCTTCCCATCACGGACATCATGATCGACAACACATGTGGATTTGAGCGCATGTCATTCATGGATGGCTTCTCAGGATACAACCAATTCAAGATGTTTCCTGATGACGAAAATCATACATCATTCCGAACACCGATTGACGTGTACTGTTACACAGTCATGCCCTTCGGTTTTAAGAATGCCGGTGCCACATATCAAAGAGCCATGAGTGTCATATTCAGAGATCAATCACCTACGTAAGACCGTAGAGTGTTATGTTGATGACATCGCTGTCAAAAGCCGCTCTAAGGGCGACCATCTGTAGGATCTGAGGACGGTATTCGACCTGATACGAGCGTACAACTTAAAGATAAATCCTACAAAATCCTTCTTGGGCGTATCTAGTAGAAAATTCCTGGGTTTTATCATTACTGCCCAGGGAATTCATATAGATCTGAAGAAGACGAAGGCAATCATGGAGATGGATCCCCCGAGAAATCTTCGTGAACTCTGAGGCCTTCAAGAGAGGCTAGCTTACATCAGGAGGTTCATCTCTAACCTCTCCGGGCGATGTCAACCATTCACCCACCTCATGAAGAAGGGCATCTCATTCGTATGGGATGAAGAGTGCTAACGTGCGTTCGACAACCTCAAAGAATATCTGTCAAATTCTTCAGTTCTGGTGGCCCTGGTTGTTGGAAAGCCATTCTTGCTTTATGTACGAGCGATAGAGCATTCCCTCGGTGCTCTACTAGCACAAAATAATGATGCAGGGCATGAACATGCCATCTATTATCTCAGCCGAATGATGATAGGACCTGAGCATAGATACACCGCTGTAGAAAAAGAATGTCTTGCTTTGGTGTTAGCTATCCAAAAGATGCGACACTATGTTATAGGACAAACCATCCATGTCATATCTCGAGTTAACCCCCTCAGGGTTTTCATGACCAAGCCGGGTGCACTCAGCTCTCGCTTCGCTACCTGGGCAATATTATTGTCTTCCTACGACATGATCTTCGTTCCGCAAAAGGCTGTTAAAGGTCAAGCTCTGGCGGACTTTTTAGCAGCTCATCCAAGTTCGGAGTCAACTAAAATATATGAAAAGATTCCAGATGAGGTCGCCAATTCGAACATGGCTTATGATGATTCCATCTGGCGAATGTTCTTCGACGGTGCTTCAAGAACCGGGCCCAAGGGCAACATTATCGTTGGGGTCGGAGTGGTACTGATTTTTCCCTCTGGCTTGGTGATCAACCGAGGATATTTTCTTACAGAACCGTGCTCGAACAACATGGCCGAGTACAACGCCTTGGTTATCCGCCTCCGGCTTGCAAAAGAACTGGGGGTAGAGTACCTGGAGGCATATGGGGATTCACAGTTAATCGTCAATCAGATCCGGGGTTCATATGAAGTTTGTCATAAAGACATGATCCCCTATCATCAGGTAGCGATCGCCATCATTACGTCTCTGAAAGGGTTCTTCATAGAACATGTTCCCAGACTCCGGAATATTGAAGCCGATGCCTTAACCGGACTGGCTGCTTCTCTAGCGGTTCCAAATCATATTCACCACTTGGTGGATGTAATAGGCCATGAATTGGTCTGTCCGAAGAACAATGTCCAATTTATCGAGAGTTATTCTGCCTGGACGGTCGACGAGACACAGGACTGGAGGCTCCCATTTATTGACTTTGCAGTCTATGGCATCTTGCCAGAGAACCCGAAAGAAGCCACCTCTATCAGAAGACGTTCTCTCAGATTCTTCTACGATACTGAGATAAAGATGCTGTATCGACGGTCGTACGTTGGATTACTGCTTCGGTGTTTGTCCAATACAGAAGCCAAAGAAGCAGTACGCGAAGCTCACGACGGTGTTTATGGGGCCCATCAATCGGGCCCGAAGCTGCAAGACCGTCTTCGCCGCATGGGTTATTACTGGCCTACGATGGTGGCAGACGCGGTAGACTATGCAAGAAAGTGCAAAGCCTGTCAGGTCCACGCAGATTTCATACACCAACCATCAGAATTCTTACATCCAACGGTGGCATCCTGGCCATTTGAGATATGGGGAATGGATATCATTGGTCTAATCACTCCACCTTCATCCAGATGTCACCGCTTCATACTGGCAATTACAGATTACTTCTCCAAATAGGCAAAATCTGTTCCACTTGCAGAAGTGAAGATATCTAATATGATCAGCTTCCTCAAGCATCACGTCATCTATCGCTTCGGACTGCCTCGAAGGATCATCTACGATAATGGTCCGCAGTTCGCAAGCCACGCCTTCTATCGGTTTTGCGACAAACACCAGATCCAGAATGTTGTGTCAACACCGTACAATCCTACGGCAAATGGGTTGGCAGAAGCATTCAACAAAACTATAATCAAGCTGCTCAAAAAGTTCGTGTCTTCCAACAAATGCGACAGGAACGAAAAGCTTGGTGAGTGCTTATGGACGTACCGTACTACAGTCCGGACGACCACCGGGAATACACCATTCTCTCTGGTGTATGGGAGTGAGGCAGTTCTCCCACTGGAGACTCAAATTCCCTCGCTATGTGTTGACCTCACCTATCGATTGACGACGGATGATAATTACCGTTGTCGGCTACAAGAGTTGGAGGCCTTAGATGAGAAGCGCCTGTTAGCTCAACAACGAATCGAGCTGTATCAAGCACACATCTCGGAAGCTTTCAACAAAAAGGTTAAACTCAGAACATTCCAAGTGGGCGATCTCGTTCTGGCAGTTCGGAGGCCGATGGTTATGACTCACAAAACCGTCGACAAATTCCAGCCGAAGTGGGAAGGCCCATTTGTCATCGAGGCTGTATTCTCCAATGGTGCTTAACGTCTCGTAAAATAAAATGGAGACTTGCTCATGTTGCCCGTCAACGGCAAGTTCTTGAAGAAGTATTATGTCTAAACGACATCCTCTAAATCAATCGGACTGTTAAGTTATGTGCCCCCAGGCACCGTTGAACTTACACTCTGGTCATCCTAAATGAATCTATATCGCATCTTCTGGGTAGTAAGTCATATATGATCATACCTCTGAACTTCCTTTCTAAAAGAGCATCTCATAATCTATTACTCGTACTTTCAGTGCATAAAAAAGGGTAATAGATCCACAAATTTCCCGAAACAACCACGTCGATGTCACCTCTGAGTTGTTTCACTTCCATCAAAAAGCAAACCACCCCTCACGTAGAACTTCCATGTCCATATTACCTCTGAGTTGTTCTATGTACCCTTCATGGTGTCCACTCCTGCCACGTCCTCATTACCTCTGAGTAGGAAGACTCCATTGAATAAACCCTCATATTTACCACGTCCTCATTACCTCTGAGTAAGTATGTCGGTTTTCTCTCGACTTATTATTCGAACCCAAAAAAACCCAGGGTTCGCCAAGGATAATAGGGCCACAAATGTCCACAGTTGACCACAAATGTCCACAGTTGACCACAAATGTCTATAGTTGACCACAAATATCCACAGTTGACCATAAATGCTGTACTAAGCTTTCTAGTACACACGCCTCTTTTCTTACAATCTCATGCCTTTGGAACCCAGCTGTTCCATGGCATTCTTTCGCCCGATACCAAGAACTTCTATATCCACCTTACCGCAGAGTTGTTCTAGGTATCCCTATCAAACTTATTATTCGTACCTAAAACCAAGGTATGCCAAGGGTAATAGGTCCACAGAAAAGCCCCCAGTGGGGCAAACACATAAATGTAGTACAAGCACGACAGATAAAGGATGATGCAAGCAAAGTCATTTATTCCAATCAAATCAAAAGTACTACATTCTTTGGGACCACGTCCCTGCCAAAAAAATGAAGGAAAATAACAAAGAAAGAAAGGAAAAAAGGCCGACTATGGTTCGGCGACACATAATTTCCTGAGACGGTCCCTCAGCACGGCCGTCGACCGCTCAAACCGTCGCTTGGCCTGGCGCTCGGCCTCCTGAGTCAACCGCTCCGCATCCTTCAGATGCGCGTGAGCTTTCCAGCCATCTTCAAGCTTCTTTAGTGCACGCTCCAAGTCAGCAGAAGTACGGGTGACCTTGTCGGCATCCCGAACAATTAGCTCCTTATTCGTGCGGGAGGCCTCGAGCTCAGATTCCAAGAAAGCCAATTTTCTTTGGAGCTCGAGGATCTGCTCCCTCGTATCGATTTTTTCGCGAGAGGCGATCGCTTTTCGAGCAATACAATACTCTCCCCTGCGGCTCAGCTGATCATACTTTAGAGACAGATCATGGAGGTCCTTCATTATAATCGGCTTGGACGCATCTCGTGCGGCCCTTACCTTCTCTATAATAGTTATGAGGAAGGCATGCTCCTGATCTACTGCTGAAGATAGGTCGACTTGCCGCAGTACTTGAAACTGGGCCACAAGCTGATCTGCCTCTGGCAATTTGGGCTCCAGAAGCTCAACTATCCCTGCCCCACCGGGGAGGGTTCTAAGGAGTTCAATCTGGCCACGGGCGCATTGACGGGCCAAGGCAAAAGAGGTCCCCCTTTCCACGGCAGCCTCAATCCCTCACCTCAGGTGATGGTAAAAACTGTCAACTACATACTTTGACGATTCATCCAAAACTTTCAAGAAGACGACGTCAAAGAAAGGGTAGCTGGCAGGGCCGAAGAAGATGCATCGGAACTTGATGCCCCTGCCACAAGGAAAACAAGTTTCGAGCGAAAGGACACTTGAATAGCGGCCAATTCCTCCTCCGCTGCCCGAAGGATCTGGAGACTCGGCAGGACGGAAAGGTCGACCACCGGAGCCACATGAACAGATGAGGGTGCAGGGACCATTTCTTTCCGCCCCGGCCGTTTCGCCGTCGGCTCTCCCGAACTCGATTCAGTAGGAGGTCCCTCAATGTAAGTTGGAGGGGGAGGAGGCACACTCTCTTCCACCAGATCCCCTCTGGCGAAATCTCCCCCGATAATGTCCGTCGTTGGCAGTGAAGGGGCAGGACCTGTATGTCCGGAGCAACCATTAATCAGCTTAACCCGAAGGATGTGATGATAGAGAAAATGAACCTCCTCACTGGTCAAAATTTGACTTAGCTTACCAGAGGAGGGTTGCTGGGGCTGAGGTTCGCTCGCAGCCACCATAGCCTCTTCACCAGCAACATCCGACCTAAATGCAGCTGGTTCATCAGCCCCAGCCACCTCGGAAGGAGATACAACTGGATCAGCATCACCCGGCTGAAGTTCAGCAGTCTCGGGGACGGGTTCAGTAAAGCCCACGTCGCCCTGGGTTGGGACGTCAACAACTGGAGGAACCTCAACCGTCGCTGGAAGAATCTCGGCGACAAGAATCTCGGTAGTCATATCTCTAATTAGAGTAGTTAGAGCCGGGTCGACCACAGGGGCAGTAACCGACTCTGGAAAGTCCCCTTCTCCTGACGCCTACAGAGAAAAGAAAAATGATTAGGTCATAGTTCGGGAAAAAGAAGAGCTAAAGAAGAAGATGGTTGTAATTCAATTCACCTCCGAAATGGCGTCAACATCCTCACGTCTCTCCTTAATGAGCAGCCCGCGAGGCTTAACCGCAGCCCGTTTCACGAAGTAAGTAAGCCCGCCATCAGCGGACTCACGCTTGCTTCGCTTGCGCGAAGGACCAGGCACAACAGGCGGCTGATCCACCACCACCTCATCTGCAGGAGGGAGAGAGTTATCGGGGTCATGCTCGTCATCCTCTTCGTCCGCGTTAGTAGACCCCGAGTCCGACACAGCAACCGTGTTCTCCCTCTTCTTCCTCGCATTGGACCCCTTGGGCTTCTCCTCCAAGCCAGTACCAACAATAAAGCTGGTACTCGGGTCAAAATCAACAGGAGGCTTATTCGCCATAACATGGTATAGAGCCGCCAAATATAAGATCTCCTCTGACTTCCCAGCATCAGGAACTGAAAAGCTTGTACGGGTGTGAACCGTGTTATAATAGTGCCAGGCCCTGATACCGTCAAGGACGCTACCTTCAAAACCCAGGCAAGAGCTGGGACTGTCCAAGAATAGCTGACTATACCCAAACTGTCGGAAGAACCTACTGGGTAAGTAAGACTCCAAGTAGACAGTATTGCGGTTACGGTATACCAGGTGGGAAGGACGAATGTTGTGCAACCAAAGGAGCATCTTGTCAGATAAGAAGTAGGGAGGCCCAATACCATCAAGATGTACGGCCCTCACTTCTTTAGCAGTAAATTAAGGAACAGACACGAAAAAAGTGTATCTGTTCACTCTCGCCAGCGCCATCTGACAGGCACGTATAGTCTCGCAATCCCAAGGCATGCAGCGATACTGGAAGATGAAAGCGTCATCAGCAGTTATGCCATCTTCGGGGCCAGGCCTCATCAAAGACCGGTAATGTATCAATAACCACCCCATCAGATAATGATAGGGCAGCTCAATGCGTTCAAAGTCCTTCGTCGTATCACGGGCGATGACCTTGGACGAGAAAATACGAAGGCCACGATGTATGCTTCACACCATGGCTGGAAGAAGAGCTAGTCTGACCTCAAAGACCAGCTTCACAGCAGAGAGGATAAACTTATGGCTGATCCTGTCAATGGAACCAGCCCCTCCTAAGACCATGCAGTTTCGCAGCCATACCATCAGGAATCCTGTCAGAAGTGCCTTCTCTGACAGCTACTGAGTATCTTGATAGAAATAAGTAAGGGAGTCAGTTTGACTCCCAAATCTGTCATTGGTGGTCTTCACCCTCTTGGAGATCGACACCTGGACCTGTACTGCCTCCCGGGTTTGAGGACTTGGGGAGAAACCCGGCCTGCAGTGCTTAGCGAAAAGAGGTAAGTCAGCCAACTCTTAGTGTGAGGAAGGTTTTCTTCCGAGCTATTGTCCTTCTTCTTGGACATCTGTTGGCACGTGCTGTGATGACACAACAATTCCCGGTAGACGACAACAAATCCTAGGAACCTCTTCTCTAAATCTTCGAACTCTTTGTTCGTCGGGGTATACACTTCAAAAACTTTATTTCCCCAAGACAGCTTAGAGACGTCATGCATCTCGTGCAAAGCAAGCCCCATCTCCCCTACGGGTGTAAAGAAGGTCCCCGTACGGCAGTTGTACATCTCCAGCAGAGCCATAAACAATTTTTTGTTTATGGGCAAGCCGTAACAGGTGCCCCGAATAGCATGGTAGAGTCCAATCTCGTGCAGGAGAGTCTCATATTTCCGTGTGATCCACATAGACTGGTTGGTCCACGAAGGGAGGGGGTGTATCCACTTCAGCAGCGACAACCGGCCAATGAGATAGGATCCCTTCCGAGCAAGCTGGTTCAGGAAAGTGTCAGCTTGAGAGAACTTGAAATTAGGACCCTGTACATTCAAGAAATTACCCGGGGCCAACCCCATCACGTAGCAGCTGACCGGTACCTTACCAGCGTATACTGACCCCAAGTTGTTGTTATAGTGAATGTTGCCCACAAACATCCCAGGCCGATTCGGAGTCAAGGAATCCTCCATCTTCCTGTCCATGGGCAACATATTGAACCACGACAGTGGGAAATGACGCTCCATCTGAGGAATATGGATTGCCATCCCGTCAGAAGTAAAACTCTAACTCTCAGATATATCTAGAACCTGGGAGTTCTTCACAGTCATGGCGTCCCCGAAGAGGAATGCAGGTTTCAGGTATTTTCCCCCCAGCAGCCCTGAGTTCATCATCCCCGAGATAAAGAAGAAGGACTGGTTTTAAATGTCTCTCAGCCTCTCCACAGGTTCGTCTTTGGGAAGCTGGTTCACCACATACTCGACTAAGTGGTCGAACCTCACACCTACAACAAATTGGGCTCAACCTACCAAGGGTTCTTCTGCAGGATTGACTGTCAAATTTACTGAAAAAAGGCAAAAAAAAACAAGTTAGAAGATGGCCAGGGAAAACTGCTTAGTGTTTTTGAGCTTATACGGCTCTAATTAGGCGGGTCCTTATGCGACACAATTTAAAGAAGCTTATGTGGCTCCATTTTGGTGGTGCTTATGCGGCCCAGTTAAAGTGAGCTTATGCGGCTCTGTTACGCGGGTGCTTATGCGGCACAGCTTAGAAGAGCTTATGCGGCTCTGGTTTGATGGTGCCTCATGTGGCCCAATTAAAGTGAGCTTATGCGGCTCTGTTTAGCAGGGCCTCATGCGGCCCAGTTCAAGTGAGCTTATGCGGCTCTCTTTAGTGGGTGCTCATGCGGCCCGATTTAAAAGAGCTTATGTAGCACTGATTTGGTGGGGTCTCATGCGGCACAGTTCGAGGGAGCTTATGTTGTTCTGTTTGTTAGAACTTCATGCGGCACAGTTCGAGGGAGCTTATACGATCTTGTTCAAAGGAAGCTTATGTGGCACTGTTCGATGGGTCTTCATGCGGCCCAATTTGCAAAGTGCTTATGCGGCCACAAGATGACTCTCATGCGGCTCGGACATAAGGCATACCCCCATACGGCTCGAACATGAGATGTACATGCGGTATATACAGCACAGTATACGGATTCATCACAATAAACTTGAACTGTTCAATAAAGACGAAGAAGGCCCGCACATAAAATATGCAGCGTAGCCATGATGGTTAGGGTTTTGAGTTCATACAGTTTCTTCCAACATTCTTACCATCAATGGCGGAGTGAACGTCGGGGTGAACAATAGGTACCGCAGTCGACGAGGAAGCCGCTCCTTTATCCTTCGCCGCAGCGCTGGAGGAAGTCTTGGGAGCTATAAAAGATCGAAAGAGAAGAAGACGGCAACTAGGGCGAGAAAGGCTTGAACAAGAGAAGAGAGTAAAGTGTCTTTCTCTAAAAATTACTCATATTTATAGGCGAACAGGGGGCACGTGGACCGATAAGTACTTCGGATTATGTGCTGCCTAGAAGATGAAACCGACTCTTTGGATTTTATCCCCTCTCATGCAAAAAAGAATGCTCAGAATCATTAAGACAATCCAAAATATTTAATGCCGACTCTTGGGATCCTACCCAAAAGATGGCTTTAAATCAAAACAAATCAAGAGCAATCAATGAGACGCCTACATGGCATGAAGGACAGCAGAGCAGTCTATGCGGCCATAGCAGTCCATGCGGCCAGAGCAGCCTATGCGGCTAGAAAGTCCTATGCAGCCAGAGCAGTCTATGTGGCTAGAAAGTCCAATACGGCCAGAAAAGTCTATGCGGTATGAAGAGATTACGTGGACATGCTTCTTATTCAAAGTATTTCAATTTTTATAAGTTGAAAACTTTGAAGGGGGTCTTGTAGAAGCATGAAAAAGAATAGTAATTCATATGCGGCCCAGATTCAGCATGCGGCTCAAAAGCTTAAAGAGTTTTATGCGGCTCGGAAAGTCTCAGAGAGCCGCAAGCGGCTCAGGAATCTTATGCGGCTCAAGAAGAGCCACGTAGCCTCATGCAGCTCAAACAGGCCAATTACAGCTGGCCATAATTACTCCCTGTAGCTGGCCATTAAATATTCCGACATAAAGTAATAATTCTGACGGCTCTGACATAATGAAGAGACGCGTCATGCTCATCAAAAGACGAGAAAGTCTCTGAGATAGCCGGCATAGTTCATAAAGTGCTAGGAATTTCTCTATGCGGACCTCCTAGGCCGCCCTCATGCGGCTCGGCTATGGGGGCCACCCTTATACGGTTCAGTTGGGGGGCCATCCTCATGCGTCTCGGTTGTGAGGCCATCCTTATGCGGTTCAGTTAGGGGGCCACCCTTATGCGGCTCGGTTGTGAGGCCATCCTCATGCGGCTCCGTTGTGAGGCTATCCTCATGCGGCTCGGTTGTGAGGCCATCCTCATACGGCTCAGTTGTGGGGCCACCCTTATGCGGCTTGGTTGTAAGGCCACCCTCATGTGGCTCAGTTGTGGGGCCACCCTTATGCGGCTCGGTTGTGAGACCATCCTCATGCAGCTCAGTTGTGAGGCCACCCTCATACGGCTCGGTTGTGAGGCCACCCCCATGCGGCTCAATTACCAGACCACACTTATGCGGCTCTACCAGGATGCCCCGTTCATGCGGCTCGCAGCATAAAGGCAGTTAGGAAACGTGGCAGAAGATTGACTAAGACTTATCCACTCGGATTCATTGCTACCAACAAATCATAACAATACAGATTTATTGCAACCAACGCAACAGCCCAGATTGATTTCCAACAAACAGATCAAGGTTAATCTTAACCAATCCCCAATCACCCACTTTTCAAGGCACAATAATGCACACCCCACTCATCACAAATTTCTATAAATAGCAAGGTACTATTCCCTTGTAGAGACACACAGAGCAGTAGAGAGATATATAGAGCATTTCTTCGTCGGAGCCAAGGTTGCGCCCGATTGTCCAAGGAGTAAGGCAGAGTTGATATCACTTTTTCGAGCCTCTACCGTCACCCCCCAGAATCAAAAACTAAACAATTGTACTTAGATTGCTTTTCCTAGGTTTTGTTCCTAGGCTCTCTTTGTACGAGCGAGTTTGTATTGTGAATTAAAGTTTAGTCCTCCCAAAAAATTGTTCTGTTCTTTGATAACCAATGGCAAACAAGTATTTTGTGGCTTAGTTCTTTGGTAGGTATTTCACTTCTTTGGTGCTGTGGTTGATTCCCTGGTTTGGGATGTTTATTTCTGTTTGGATCAGTATCGCCTCGTGGCTAGGTTGTCCTAGTTACAGAGGAGGTGCTGCCCAAATTTTTCGAAAAACTTTCAAAATATTATGATTAATTAAGTTCATTAAATTAAAACATATTTTCATACCCGATCTTTACAAATGATTTCTAAAATTGGTTTTGTTGTTTTGGTTTTGTGAATTTTGTGAGTTTTGTATCCCTTGTTAGGCGACGACCGTATTGGTCGGATGAGCCTCGGCGAAACGCAAATGCTACAGAATTTTCTACACATTGAGGCGTAAGCCAGCAACGTGAGATTTACATGATCAAGTCTGAGATGCCCCATTTTTCTATAAATTATATTTAATTATATTTTATTTTAGAACTAGTTACTGGCCTCTACTATTTTGGATGCAGGGCCTTGGCCTTCTGTTTGGACCGCTTCACGGCACTCAGAGCTCGCCTCAGCATTTAAATTAAATTAATTAATTTGTTGTAAGGGCATAAGCCCAGTTTTTCTTTTGTTTTTTTGTGGCCCTGTATTTGTGTAGTTTAGGATTTTCTGTTCTTTTTAGTTGCTGCTTTGTGTAATTAGACGTGTACTTAAAATGGGTATTATTTTTATATAAAAAAATTATAAGAGTTTTCTCACTTCTAAATAAAAAGGATAAAATTCAAGTTTGTATTATTTAAACAAATTCACATTTACTCTTTAAAAGTAAACCCTAATTTTATGTATAGAATATTAAAATACAAAGTTTTGTTAAATAAATTAGAAAAATACGATCTTTACCCAATAAATCAATAAATCGGTTTCTTTTTTGTTAATTGATAATTGTATCCTGCGACGGCAGAGTAGGTTGATAGCTTAATTAAATAACTTAAAACTGGACTAGGACCTGCTTCTAGAAATTACAACTAGCACACCTAGATTTGGCTCATCTATGTTTCTAAGTCAGGGTTCTCAACTGTAGGGTTTTGAGGACGTATTTGACTTCATCTCCGGTACCGACATCCTATTCCAGTCATAAACAGAGGCAAGTGACGGTTATGTTTTTTTACATTTTAATTAGTAATTGTCATGTTGCATGCTTAAACTATATTGCTACACGGAACTCTCTTCTTGAGTTCGAATATTGATTATCGGGATATTGGGGAAGTAGTGTAGCGTTTATGACCAATGCTCTCATATTGTATTATTGTGCGAGCTTACCCCTCTTACACACGGGGATAGGCCATATCGCATCGCTAGGATGTTATTGTACAACCCAAGCCGGTCATAGACGTTACTATTCAAATCACATTGTTTCAAATATTGAATTGCTGAAAATTGCCGAAAAATATTGTTCAAAGTATCTCAACTATTTAAAATTGCATCTTTCCATTATTATTTAGAATGTCGGATTATGTACTCGTATTTGCTCCTTTTCTGACTGGATTCTCCCTCCAATAGGTGATATTGATGATGCTGAGCTATTGTTCAATAGCTACTATGACCCAGTATTATATCCTATGGTGTTGCCAGAGTCCCCCTTGGAGGATACAGAACCTGAGGCCGATGAGCCGACCGTTTAGCTAGTTATTTTCCTCGTTATCTAGTTTTATTATGTTGGAGTTGTAGATTTTTATTTCAGTATTTTCAGTTTCAGTTTGTACTTTTCAATTGTTGAATAAAAAGTTTTTCAATATTCGTAAATTCGTGTTGTGACAAATGCAAATAAATATTGTTGTGAATACCTGCATATAGAAACAGCTTACTGTCGCCGTTTCACAACGGTGCAGGCTGGACATGATCCGGTTCGACCCAATAATTTTGGATCGGGTCGTGACACGGGGACCGTAGACAAACGCCACCCAGCCACCTCCGTTGGGGCTCGATCCTGAGACCTCCCCCCAACATGCCAACGGTCTTACCGCTAGACTGTGTGCCATTGGCCAAAATACCTTCATATATATATATATATATATATATATATATATATATATATATATATATATACTATTTTTCATGCGATATATAACATGATAATATATCTTGTATAATTGTAAATTTTATTTTTGAGGGTAAATTTATTGAAATTATTTTTGAATAATTATATAAAGTATTTTAATTAATTATATATTTATATTTAAATATGGTGATTTAAATTTGGATGAAGATATGATTAAATTGTTGTAAAATTTGTTTAAATAAATGATGTGATTATCTAAAGGGGGCCTAAAGATTTCTAATCTTTATCTAACTAGGATTTCTCCATCCTATTTATAGGGGAGTCTTGCCATAATTTTTCTCCATAAAATTTTTCTCAACCATCATCACCAAATTGTGCATTGTGTCTATGTCCAACATCCACTTTCTAGTGTCAGCCCTGTCGGCCTCGGATCCGACCCTGGGTGTCTTTCCACTATATTGTATCAATACATGTACAAGCATCGTCTTTCGTGTGTCCGACACTCCCGAGCACATCCATCCATTCATCCATCACTCGTTTCCCGTGTCGCACAGGACACGCCACACCGGCATTTTCTATTCCCAAATCAAAACCATAACATAACCCTAACCCTAACCCTATGTGGCCGCCCTCCTCGCCGGAGCACTATCATCGCGGCCACCATGACCCGACCAGCCCAGCCGTGCAGAACCAGTCCGCCACCCTTTTCTGGCCACCTCTTCCATACCCCCATCTTTGGTTAGTGGCCGATCTGCTCCAACACAGTACCTCACCGCCTCACATCCTTGAGCGTTGTGGCCGTAGCTTCTCCACGGTCGACCATTCGCCACCTCACCCTCACCATCACTGGCCATCCTCACCGGCAACCACCCGCGACGACTGCCCCTTAGCCCAACCCGCATCCACCACCACCCCCCACTCGCCGCTACCGCTCCGGCCAAGCCCCATCGACGCCGGCCGCGCTCGACCACCACTTCCAGTCCCCCACTACCATCATCGACTCCACACCAGTCTCGACCGACGACCATCTGCTGCCTCCTCTAGCGGTCACCACCTCCCTCAGCACCGGCGACCCCGTCCTTTGCCGCGTTGAGCTCCATCGCCACCGGATCTAGGATTTTCGACAACTTTGTGCACAATAGCGCCTCCACGTCGCAAGCAACCTCCGGCGTCCGCCATCGTGCTGGCTTGCGCGCCTCAGCTGACTCCCCCTCTCCCTCTAGTTCTGACTTCTCTCTCTGCTCTTACCTCTCCCTCACTCTCTTGTTCTCACTCTCTCTCCTTTCTTTTCTTCTGCTTCTTCTTCTCTTTGATTTTATCTCTCGTTTAAAGAGAACAGTTATTATTATTATTATTATTATGAATATCACTATGTATAAAAATACATATAAGTAAACACAAATTTTTTCACCGTTATTAATATTATTATTAATAAATATTTTTTATTAATTATTATTATTATTACTCTCATTAGTTTTACTATCAATATTGTTAGTTACTACTAATACATACTAAAATATCCAAAATAAAATTTATGATATCTTAGATACGATTTTAGCCTAAAATTACATTCTTACAAAATTAGGGTTCTAATGTTAAAATATTTTTTCTAGAATTTCAAATATTATATTTTGACCCATAAAATGTAGTTCCTAAATTATAAAATGATATCCTAGTATTTTAAAAAAAAAATAACCAAAGATAGTTTTCTATCTAAATTTTTACAAACTTAGGGTTTTAGCCTAAAACGTTTTTTATTTTTTCAAGTATTTATCCAGAAACATATTTTGACTAATAACATCTAGTTTTCAAATATAATAAAATATTTTCTAAAAATAGTATAAGTATCTAAATACCCAAATTCCCACTTTTTTATCATCACTGATCGTGACTAATCGTACGTTTCTATTTTCTCGCAAAATTGGATCCTTACACATCGACAAATTAGGACATGTCAGATCATCGCACCACCCTCAGGCAAGATATCTTGCCATTACTGTTTATCTATTGTATATATTTATTTATTTAGTTCTTGTAATATAAAATTGTTCTACCAAACTGTATGAAGATGCAAATTACTGTTAGTTATGTTTTTCGTTACTTTAGTATATTCTTATGTATTTTATCTAGAATTAAGAGACTTCCTTTGTTTACGTTGCATTCATTAACCTTGACACCTGTGTGCCACGAAGTCGTAAGTCGCGTATAGATACGGACTTGCGTACTGACTGATCATCGATGCGTACATGTTGTGTGTTAGGATATAAGTGCTAATAGATTGTATAGAAGACTTAGCAGTTATTAAGGATAAAACTGTGTTGTGGAGACGATACATGTATTTTTGTGTTGTGAAGACGTCACATGTATAGTTTCATGGGGAGGAAAGAAGGCACCTATTAGGCGTAGGGGCTTCCATTTATTTATTTCCTCTAGTCACTGCTTGTAGACTCAATCGAGTGCTAGTATGCCATGCATTTACTTTCCTGTAGGTGCCTTTAGTGACTCACCCGAGAGCTAGTGTACCGTGCATTTACTTTTCTCTATATGTCACTAGTGCCTCGATTGAAACGCTAATGCACCGTACCTTTATTTTTGAAGAGCCCCTACGCATGGAACTTGTCTTCAAAAAGTGCATATTCATATAGAATGGTTAGGTGACCTTTATCCGTTTAGGTATACATACTTTGCTGTATGGCTTATATACTTATGCCTGATCATGACATAAAATAATATTTTATCGCGAAATAGTGTGTCATCCCTTGTCATTTTTTGGCTATATATTTGGTTCACTACTTCGATAATAGAATACTAGACCATGTTATGATCCAGATTATTATTAAGCAGTTTCTATTAAGTTATATGACATATTTTTCTATATCTTGTTACGTCATTCTGAGGACCTAGTGATCTCTCTAGGTATAGACGATCGACCGTATCCCGAGGAGTAAGGATTTTGGACTAGACACTTCCTTCTCTTCCTTTGTGGACTATGTGACTTTCTCCTAGATAGTGGACTTGTTTTATTATATATTATTTAACTCATGTATTCCAAATCTATTCTTTGTATTCGTTTGGTAGTGGATTTATCTCCACCCAGCAACTTGATCATTGACATTTTCATATTTAATGATATATTATTTCTTTATTTTCTGTGGATGAGATTTAGTGAGCCATGACTATCTATATACTACATATACAGCTTACGTATAGTTATTATATGGCTG
This sequence comes from Iris pallida, assembly GCA_029216955.1. Classification (NCBI taxonomy): domain Eukaryota; kingdom Viridiplantae; phylum Streptophyta; class Magnoliopsida; order Asparagales; family Iridaceae; genus Iris; species Iris pallida. Next base: position 5,523 of record JANAVB010034322.1, on the reverse strand, counting down.
ACATGTTACGTTACCTAGTCCTATATATTCTTGGATCGGGACGTTATATATTTTTGTGGTGGCCTATGCAGGTCGAGAAAATATTGTTTTGGTTACATCACTGTACCGAACAAACTTGCATATAGGATTAGAGTTTAGAATCTTATCTACTTGCTTGACCACGTTCATTGATTCCCTTTTTGAATTATCCTTTGACTGTTTGACTTGCATCTAACTTGATCCTGTCCCAGCTTAAATCTTATTTTCTCAAGGTTGATGGAGATTAGAAAGATGATTAGCACTAGTATATGTCCCATAGGTCAATTACAATATTAGTATATTACCTTGTTAATTGAGGATGTATTATAGAAAATATTTAAGTTATGAAACATTTTGAGGATTGACTAAAAACTATTGAATGATTTGAGGAATTATACTCGTGTGTGAAATATTAGTACATTTCAAGTTTGGTAGTAGTTCTATTGTCAAATCTCGATTTTAGTAACATTTTATTTACATATGGCTGGATGATCAAAAAGATGTACATGTGAGATCAAGAAAGCTGGAAGAAATTTTAGAAGTTTGACTATGACATATTTGAATGTTATTTATTTTGATATCGATTTACTATGAAGATAATATAATATTGATGATATGATTTAAATTTTGTATACGGGATTAAAGTCATTTCGGGTTGAGAATTGATTTAGATTTTTATTGGGGTGGATTCATTGATTAAAAGTTTGAAGATAGAATTTAATTTAGAATTTAAAGATTGTGAAAATTTTAGAGGTTTAAATTTGGAATGAGATATAATTGAATAAAAATTGACTATTTAAACTTTGAAAGATCACTACTAATTTGATTTGGATTTAATTTTGTATTTAATTTTGAAGAAGATTGATAGGATTGAATAAAGATCTCAGTTTTTTGAATCTACCGATGATTGTGATAGGTTGAATATTTTATTTTGAGGAGATTACGATGATTGATTTAGAGTATGAAGGGTTCTAGAATAGAGGAAGTCATAAAGATGAAGGGTTCTAGGATAGAGGGACACTCTTTGGTACCATCAAAATCGAGAAGCATAAAGATTCACGTATCTTATTAATCTCGGTATGCTTTATTCGTTCCCTTTCCGTATTCTTACTCAATCATCACTCTATACACAAAAACATCATATGCTTGATTTCATGCCAAATTGCCTCCTCCATATCGGACCAACCTAAGCCTTAAAAACTATCTACATTTATTTTTTATCTCATCCTTTTGATTTCATGTACGATTTCTCGTACTTGACTTTTCGACCGCTTTACATTTTCTTATTTCTCAAATCGTGCCTTAATTTTAATTTTGAGGACAAAATTCTTGTAAGTTTGGTAGAATATAAACCCCCTAAAATTTTACTATTAGTTTTTTTATTTCTAGTATTCGTATCTTGAGTACGAAAACGTATACAAAGTATTTGTTTATTTGTATACAAAAGTTTTATTATAGATTTTAAATAAATATAGAAAATAAATATTTTGTTTCAATATAATATAAGGTAAATATTTTTATTTGTTTGAATATATAAGATGAGACACACCAGATTTTAGTCGAACTTTATTTTATTAAAATATAGATGCTATTTTATTTGTTATATAAGTCTAGGTACTAATTTAGAAAAAATAATGTTATATATATATATATATATATATATATATATATATATATATATATATATATATATATATATATAGATACTATTTTCTATACTATTTTCTAAATATATACTATTTTCTATACGATATATAACATGATAATATATCATGTACAATTTTAAATTTTATTTTTGAGGATAAATTTATTAGAATTATTTTTGATATATAGAAAAGTATTTTAAATTAAGTAGATATTTATATTTAAATATGGCAATTTAAATTTGGATGAAGATCTCATTAAATTGTTTTAAAATGTGTTTAAATAAATGATGTGATTATTTAAAAGGGGGTTCAAAAATTTCAATTTATTATCTAACTAGGATTTTTCACCCTATTGATAGGGGAGTCTTGCCATTGTTTTTCTCTACAAAATTTTTCTCAACCATCATCATCAAATTGTGCACCGTGTCTGTGTCCAACATTAACTTTCTCATGGCAGTCGTACCGGCTTCGGGTTCGCCCCCGGGTGTCTTTCTACTATATTGTATCAATACATGTACAAGCATCATCTTCTCCGTGTCCGACACACGCTGACACATACATCCATTCATCTATCACCAGTTTCTAATGTGGCACATGACACATATACCGACACTTCCCATCCCCAAATAAAAATCCTAATATAACCCTAACCCTAGGTGGACGCCCTCCTCGCCGGAGCACTACTGCCGCGGCCACCATGACCAGACCAGCCCTGCCGCATAGAACCGATCTGCCACCCGGTTTCGGCCACCTCTCCCAGACCCCCTTCTCCAGCCAGCGGTCGATCCGCTCCAATACAGTACCTCACACCTCTCATCCTCGAATTTCAATTTATTATCTAACTAGGATTTTTCACCCTATTGATAGGGGAGCGTTGCCATTGTTTTTCTCTACAAAAGTTTTCTCAACCATCATCGTCAAATTATGCACCGTGTGTAAAATCCGTAAATTCGATTTTATTATTAAATTATTGGATTTCGGCTGCTAGCATAGTCTTAGATTTTAATTAGTTACTATTATTATTATTATTATTATTATTATTATTATTATTATTTTAGTTGGATCAGGAAAATAATTATTTCAAAATAAACAAATTGGATTTTTGAATGTGGCCCAGTCCCGATTTCGTGTCCGGAGTCCGACCCTGAGTTCGAACCCGATTTCCCGAAGCCTGACTTCGTTCCGAACCCGTCCCTATTTCTTCCCTTTAAATTCTGGTTATTAATAAATATTTATAATGTGTGTTTGTTGGAAAATAAATATATATAAAATCCTAAGAATAACTCTTAACTACCCAGTCACTCTCCGTCTCCCCCATATTTCTCACTCACTCACCCAACCCCTCACAGCCACTCACCCGACCCCCCTTATTTCTCCTCCACGTTCTCACATCATTTCCCAAATTTCCTCTCCACCACATTACAATTCTCTAAGTGATGGAGAAGAAATAAAACCAAACACTCACAATACCGGCACCATTCCATCCCTCCCTTCTCTCAAAATCCTACAACCATCACCCCTAACGTCTAACCCCTCCCCGGCACTCCTTCCTGTGACCCACGACCACGGCGCCCAACCCCGCGACTCTCGTCGGCACCGATCTCGGCCAGAACCACGCCGGCCGCCCATCCGTGCCCGTGCGTCGCCCCATCCGACCGTGTCCTCCGCCTTCCGTACCCGACCGACCTGCCTGCAGCCTCCGCCCGTCGCTCGGCCCGCACAGTGCGTCCGCACCGGTGCCCGTATGCCGCCCTCCGACGCCCCTGCCCTCTCGGCCGACCCCGCGGGTCCCCGGCCCGCTGTTCTGCCGACCTGACGCGGCTGCGCCGCCTCTCAAGTGAGCTCGGCCCCCGCAGACCTGTCCGCCGGCTTCCCAGTCCGAACGCTGTTTCGATTTTTTCGAGTTTATCCCGCGGCTCCCTGCCAACTAATTTCAGTAATTTTCTGTTAATCACAGTATTTCATCCCTCCCAGTTGATGATGACGCGGTCCCGACCCCGTTACGGGGATCGACTTTTTGTTAATTGTTGCGTTAGGGGATACGACGCTGGATCCCCCTGGGACTTGGTTCTGTGGGTTATAGTATATTATTTGGGTTGTTTTATTCTTTCGGTTAGTATTTGCTGTAGGCTATTCCCTAGTTTGGACATTCTTAGTATTCATGTTTTGTTCTTTTGTTAGTTATTTGCTGTAGACTGATTACTCTGGAGTTGGTTATAATTATATTTTTCTGGCTTATATTCATTTTTGGGTTGGACTTTGTGTTGTCTCCCTGGTTTGGGATATACTTTTGGGTGTGGTTCGGTACCGCCTGTGTGGATAGGTCGTCCTAGTTACAAAGGAGGTGTTGCCCAAATTTTTGGTAAAATATTTCAAAATAATAGCATTTAATTAAGTTCAGTAATTTGGTAATTTAAAACCTATTTCAAAACCCTGGTCCTTGAAACGGTTTATTAAAATTATTTTATTGGTTTTTAGATTGGTTTAAGTGTTGGATTTTGTGAGTTTATGTATTTCCTTAGGCGATGACCGTATCGGTCGGATGAGCCTCGGTGAAACGCAAACGCTACAGGACCTCCCTGTTCATTAAGGCGTTAGCCAGCAACATGAGATTGCATGACCAAGCCTGAGACGTCCCCTATTTTCTATAATTTATATTTAAATTATATTTTATTTTTTTAGAACTTGTTACTGGCTTTTAGTATCTTGGGTGCAGGGCCTCGGCCTTCTGATTGGACCGCTTCACGACACTCAGAGCTCGCCTCAGCTATTTAGATTATTTTAATTAATATGTTGTAAGGGCATTAGCCCAGCTTTTCTTTATTCTTCTGTGGCCCTGTATTGTGTAGCTTAGATTTTCTATTTCTTTTCTGAGTTGGTTATTTACGTAGCTAAGCGTATAAATTATAATTGGGTATTAATTATTTTGTATAAAAATTAATAAGGACTTCTTATATTTAAGAAAAATGGATAATTACCAGTAAGTTAACAAGTCCATGCTTTATCACTTAAAGAAATTTAGTTTTATACATATATTATTAAAATACAAGTTTTGCCAATTAACCGGTAATTGCTAATTTCTCCAACTAAACTAGTAACAGGCTTATCCAATTAATTGATAACAAATGTAGTTTACGACGTTAGATGGATTTCGGTAGATTAATTTAATAACTTAAAACCTGACTAGGGTCTGTTTCTAAAAATTGCAACTAGCAAACCTTGATTTGGCTCATCTATGTTTCTAAGTCAAGATTCTCAACTGTAGGGTTTCAAAGACATATTTGACTTTCTCTCCGGTACCGACATCCTGTTCCAGTCATTAAACAAAGGCAAGTACGGTTATGTTATCTTGCATTTTAATTAGTAATTGTTACATTGCATGCTTAAACCACATTACTATACGGAACCCTCTTCTAGGGTTCAAATATTGATTGATATTGATTGTGGGGATATTGGGGGAGTAATGTAGCGTCTATGACCAATACCCCTCATATTGCATATTGTTATTGTGCGAGCTTACCCCTCTTACACACGGGGATAAGCCGTATCGCGTCGCTAGGATGCTATTGTACAACCCAAGCCGGTCATAGACGTTACCTATTCAAATCACATTGTTTCAAATATTGAATTGCTGAAAATTGCTAGAAAATATTGTTAAAGTATTTCAAACTATTTAAAATTGCATCTTTCCATTATTATTTAAAATATAGATATATACTCGTACTTTGCTCCTTTCCTGACTGGATCCCCCCAAGGTGATATTGATGATGCTGAGCTATGGTTCAATAGCTACTATAATTCTGTGCTGTATCCTGCGGTGTTACCAGAGTCCCATTTGGAGGACGCAGATCCTGGAGCC
>JANAVB010034321.1:0-25512 GCA_029216955.1 Iris pallida | reverse complement strand
TTGCCATGGTCTAGTTCCAGACATTGGCATTCTTATAGTGGCGAACGGTACGACTGACTACTACCAGAGCCTAGAGTTGGCCCGGAGCATCGAGGAGCGTCTTCTGTCTAGCAAGAGGCCGACTTCTGTACATCATGAGGGACCGTCCAAGCGTCAGGCTTTCCAGCAGAGAGCACCGACGCCACCCCAGCAGACTTACCGTCCCTCTACATCACAACATCAGACCCCGCCAGTTAGGCCCCGGGACCCCGACATCAGCAGCAGCAGCCGAAGGGAGCTATATGTTCTTTCTGCAGAAGACCAGGGCATGATTACTCCATCTGCAGAAAGAGGTTGAAGCAGTGCTTAGTTTGTGGGTCTGCCACCCACATGATACGAAAATGCCCAGTAGCTAAGGGACCTAGAGGACCGCTTCCGACTCAGCAGCAGAGGTTTGGACAGCACCTACAGCAGCAGAAGGGACCTCAGGGGAAGGTTTATAGTCTAGCTCTTGAGCCGGAGCCGGAGCAGGTTTCGGAGCCAGATTACTTAGCTGACGTCATCACAGGTCATGTTTATTTGCATACTTTTTTAGCTGTATATTTGTTTGATTCTGGTGCATCTCATAGCTTCCTATCATTAGAGTTTATGCATAAACACCATCTAGTAGCTACACCTACTGCGGAGATTAGCAGAGTGATGACGGAAGGAGGACCAGTGCCTATTAGATCTATCTATAGATGTTCTATTTTTATAGCCGGGAGAGAGTTCAGGAGACGATTCTTTGTGATGCCACTCCCCGGTTATGATATCATATTGGGGATGGACTGGCTTAGCTATGCCCATGCATCTATAGACTGTCATGAGGATAGTATTTTGTTCAGTTCCCCAGGCACAGCACCATTCAGTGTCAGAAGGACAGGGCCGGAGATCAGCCTAGAGCCGAACTGTTGTACGACAGTTGGGGACGTAGTACCGCCACACCCTATCATCAGGGAGTTTATGGATGTATTCCCAGAGGATCTTCCAGGGCTTCCGCCTGACAGAGATGTGGAGTTCACCATAGATTTAGTGCCGGGTTCATCACCAGTATCCCGGGCTTGCTATAGAGTGAATCCCAAGGAGGCAGTAGAGATGAAAGAGCAAATTGATGACCTATTGAAAAAGGGTTTTATTCGATCCAGTGCTTCTCCATGGGGAGCGCCAGTGCTCTTTGTACCTAAGAAGGATGGTACAGTCCGGTTGTGCATTGACTACCGGGCCTTGAATGCCATCACCATCAAGAACAAATATCCTCTGCCCAGGATATATGATTTGTTCGACCAGTTGAGCGGGGCGAAGGTGTTTTCCAGGATAGACTTGAGATCCGGGTACCACCAGGTGAAGGTTAGGGCTGCAGACATCCAGAAGACGGCGTTCAATACGAAGTACGGGCAGTACGAGTTTCTGGTGATGCCATTTGGTCTCACAAATGTGCCAGCTGTCTTCATGAATTTGATGAATAAGACATTTCACCAGTATTTGGATAAGTTCGTCGTAGTGTTTATCGACGACATCCTGATATACTCGAAGACGCCGGAGGAGCATGCCGAGCACTTGCGGATAGTTTTGGGGATTCTGAGGCAGGAGAGATTGTTTGCCAAATTGCCGAAGTGCGAGTTCTTTTTAGACCGAGTGGAGTTTCTCGGCCATGTAGTTACTGGAGATGGAATCACGGTGGATCCCAGGAAGATTGCTGCAGTTGAGACATGGAAGGCTCCGACGTCAGTTTCAGAGATAAGGAGCTTTCTAGGTTTAGCAGGCTATTGTAGAAAGTTCGTCCAAGACTTTGCTAGGATAGCTGAACCCATGACGAAGCTGACGCGGAAGAACGCAGAGTACATCTGGTCAGAGGACTGCCAGATAGCATTTGAGGAGCTGAAGAGGAGGCTGACGACCGCTCCAGTTCTGACATTACCTTCAGCTTCTGGAGGTTTCACCATTTACAGTAATTCTTCTGGGAAGGGGCTAGGATGTGTCCTACATCAGCATGGAAAAGTGATTGCTTATGCATCTAGGCAATTACGGACTCATGAGAGAAATTATCCTACCCATGATCTAGAGTTAGCTGCGATGATCTTTGCACCCAAGTTATAAAAACATTACTTATACGGACAGCGTATGGAGATCTTTACTGACCGTAAAAGCTTCAAGTATGTGTTCACGCAGAAAGAGCTGAATATGAGGCAAAGATGCTGGTTGGAGTTGATGAAAGATTTCGACATCGATTTACAGTATAACCCCGGGAAGGCAAATGTGGTGGCGGATGTGCTGAGCAGGCATCCGATGGCATGGTACCTGATGATTGATCGGCATTTGCGGGAGGATCTGGAGAAGCTCGGCATCGAGCTAGTTCGGCCAGGATCAGTGATACAGATGATGGCGCTTGACATTCAGTCAGGTTTGATGGAGTAGATCAGGGAGGCACAGTCTACAGATGAGAGCCTTCGCAGACTTCGAGCCCAGACGTTAGCTGGATTGCTGGATGACTTCACTATAGCAGAGAATGGATCCTTGAGGTATGGCAGCCGATTGTGCGTACCGAAGGGAGAGCTGGTAGAGACAGTCTTGTAGGAGGCACACCGATCGAGATATTCTATTTACCCTGGTGCTAACAAGATGTACCGTGACTTGCGGGAACATCTTTGGTGGCACGGGATGAAGAGGGATGTATCACGTTTTATCTCGAGATGCCTAGTTTGCCAGCAGGTTAAGGCGGAGCGCAAGAGGTCAGCTGGTTTGTTACAGCCGTTACCCATTTCCGAGTGGAAGTGGAAACATATTACGATGGACTTCATCTCAGGGCTTCCTCGTTCCCAAGGAGGGAAGGATGCCATTTGGGTCATCGTAGACAGGTTGACGAAGTGTGCGCACTTCATACCCTTCAAGGTGGGGCTTTCTACCGAGAAGTTGGCGGAGCTATACATGCAGCAAATAGTTCGCCTATACGGAGTGTCGGTGAGCATCGTATTAGACAGAGACAGCAGATTCACATCCCACTACTGGAGGAGCTTGCAGGAAGAGTTGGGCAGCAGGCTCAAGTTCAGTACGGCGTACCACCCGCAGACAGATGGGCAGTCCGAGAGGACGATACAGACACTGGAGGATATACTGAGGACCTGCGTGCTGGACTTCGGAGGATCATGGGAGAGCCATCTGCACTTGGTAGAGTTTTTATACAACAACAGCTACCATGCCAGTATCGGTATGTCTCCTTTTGAGGCGCTATATGGACGACGATGCCGCACACCGCTCTTTTGGGATGATGTTGGAGACAGAGTTATGCTTGGGCCAGAGATGATCACGGATGCAGCAGAGAAAGTCGGGATGATCAGAGACAGGCTCAGTGTAGCTCAGGACAGGCAGAAACACTGGGCTGATGTTAGTCGTAGACCGATGGAGTTCGCAGACGGTGATATGGTGCTAGTGAAGATATCACCTACTAGAGGGACGATCAGGTTCGGACGAGGAGGGAAGCTGGGCCCCAGATACATCGGGCCGTTCGAGGTACTTGGCAGGATTGGAGAGGTAGCTTATAGGGTTGCACTTCCACCCAACCTAGCAGGAGTTCACGATGTCTTTCACGTATCTCAGCTGAGAAGATATGTTCCAGATCCCAGTCATGTGCTAGATCATTCAGATTTGGAGGTTGGACCGAGCCTTACAGTTTCTGAGTAGCCAGTGGAGATATTAGACAGGAGAGAGAAGAGGCTGAGGAACAAGGTTATACCCTTAGTACGAGTAGCTTGAAGCTGTCACTCTCCAGGTGAATCTACTTGGGAGAGGGAGTCGGACATGAGGGAGAGATACCCTTACTTGTTCGATCCAACCGCTGCGAGGGAACCACCCGTTCCCGCTTGATACCTTAGAGGTTAGTTTCGATCATAGCCTTAGTCATTTGTTGCATTGCTTGCTATGTTAGAATATTGTCGGGTCTTCAATCCTTGTGAATTTCGAGGACGAAATTTTTCAAGGAGGGAAGACTTGTAATCCCCTATTTTTCAAATTTTAGTTAATTAAGTGTTAATTAATTTTTAATATCATTTATAGCCTTAAAATAATTATTAGGATTTTTAGGAATTTTTCTAGAATTTTTAAATGAGTTTTATATATTAAAAATATCTCTTTGCAATTTATTTAAATGTTTTAATACCATTTTGTAAATTTTAGAATTGTTTTAATGTAGATTTGTAATTACTTTAAATATTTTAAATAGTTTCTGCAAATACTTAAATCTTTTTAATATCGTTTTACAAATCCTATTTTGCATTCAATAGCTTTAGGGACCTATTGGTAAATAACCTAAATCTAGGGACCCCAGTGCTAAACTACACTACCCCCCCGACTACACTCTCTCTGCTCACCCACTCCGTTGACCCACGACCGCCAGCGCAGCCTGCCCCCGCCCTTTCCGGCTGCCTCCGACCGCCTCAAGCCCCTACTTAAACCCCCTCCCTCTTCCCAGTCCTGACCCTAACCCTAAAACCCCACCACGACTGCCCACGCCACTGTCTCCTCCACTTTTCCCCCCACCGGAACCCTAACTCCGGCTAAATCCCCAGCGCCGCCCCTACGACGAACACCACCCCCTACCACCTCCACCAAAGGGTTCGTCGTGACAAGGCGAACGCGTCGCCACCCGAGCGCCGTCGTCCCGACCGCTCCTCAGCCCGCCAGCACCCTCGAAATCCCCCTTCGACGACCGGACACGTGAGTAGCAGTGTCTTTTCGTTGTCGTGCGTGTTTCGTGTTGGGCCTATGTTGTTCGCTGTGTCCTGGCGAGCACGAGTGTGGAACTGGACACGTGAAACTCGTGTCGTGCGTGTCAAAATTGACCCGGACACGTAAATACCTATGTCCCTAACTGTCAGGACACAGGACTGTGTTTATATTTTTTTTTATCATTTAAACACTTAAAACCTAAATAAAATTAACCTACTCCTAATCCTAACACAAGCCGTGGGCTGACCCCCTGGCCAGCCCGACCCGACTTAAAATCCGCCCCCCCCCCCCCCCCCCCCCCCCCCCCCCGCGCGCTGGCTCGAGTTCGAGCCCCCCTTGTTCTTTTTTTTTCTTTTTTTTTTTTTCTTTTTCTTTTCTTTTCTGTTATATATATATTTATATATATATATATGTATATGCATATATTTGTATATATATATATGTATTATTATACTGTATTATATATATATATGTATTGTATTTTTATATATATATATATATATATATATATATATATATATATATATATATATGTTATATTTAGTACTTTTATATAATGTATATGTATATATGTATATATTTTTATGTGTATATATATTATTATATATATACTTTATAATTAAGTGTTTCCTTATATATATATATATATATATATATATATATATATATATATATATATATATATATATATATATTATAATATATATATATATATATATATATATATATATACTTTATAAATTAAGTATTTCCTTATACATATATATATGTACTTTTTACATATGTATGTATATATTCACTATGCATAATTTTACCTTGTCAAATGTTAATATTTAATTTACACTTTTTACCAATTTGTATTTTTGTATATTTAAATTACTGTAACCATTTGGTGTCCAAGCCTAGCATGGGTTTTTGGGCCCAAATGTGTTTTCACACATTCAAGACATGTACAAGTCATATTGGACTTGATTCATGGCCTTGGGTCCTGTATTTGAACTTTGGTTCAAATTATGTACATGGACGAAATACGCAGATAATTAATTATTTTAATTTTAATTGTGTGTAATGTTGTTTTTGGATTTCTAAAAATACTTAGATTATTGTTAAAATTCTGGAAAAATAGTATTTAGATACTATGTTAATTTAACTAATTTAGTATAATTTTTATAGTATTTAATTTACTTTTTTGCCACTAGTTTGGCATATGAAACCAAAACTCATTTTTCTGTATACTTAGAAAAACTGATTTTTATAAAATACTTGTACTAGTTAATAAATTCCAGGAAAATTATAATAAGTTTCTATGATTAACAAGGATCATTTTGGTACTTTACTTTAAGTAAAAATAAGCTTTTTGTCTATCTCAAAAATTGTTGAAAACACAATGGTCATTTGATTTATTTATTGATTAATTACGACTTGTAGCTTTTGTGTTATTTTGAGTTTTAGCCGTGTTGAACCTCACCCCTCACTAGTATAAAGACCCTAGAAAGTTAGTTAAAGTAGTGTGTCACCCCACATTGGTCTCCTATGCTAAAACCATCATTTTGGCTAGGTGCCCAGTCACAAGTCGTATTGCACCAATTAGTGTCTTAGCGTTTTAGCTTAGTGTAAAAACTAAGTTATTGTATTTATTTCTACAGTGACGAGTTACCGGACATCCATAGCACTTTTATCGCAGCTTGTTTTGCTTTGCTTTGCTAGAGGGAAGTACTTTCTACAAACTTTACATACTGTTACATAAATGAACTGCTAATCCAACTATGTTAAATACTGATCCTTGGGGTAGCAAGTTAAAATATCACATGTTGTACTTTCCATTACTACCATGCTTAGAACAGTTTTTATGTATCTCTCACATGATTAGAATATGGGTTATGGGGAAACTGTTAGTAGCGTACGTGATCATGCCCCCTTACTCGTACGTACGTACCGAGCAAGGTTGACATTTCATATGTATACCTTGTCGTAGGCGCACCAGCTGTATTTGTACGTATGTACATTTGTCGCTTGTTTTACTTGTACGGAAGTATATTTTATATACTTGTACCACAGTGCATTTTACACCTATTGACGATCCCGTACCTGCTACAGTTTTAAACATTACATATACATCTGTCTCTATGACATATGTGTCCTTGCCATGATAGACTATGTGATGCCATGTTTCCAGTTATTTCCTCTTATGTTCATTTCCATGTTTCATATGCTAGTTTGCTAGATTCAGTACTTGCTCCTGTCCTGACAGGATAACGTTGTAGGTATCCTTACTGAGGAGGAGTTACTCTGCGACACATATTATGGAGTTACTGCCGAGGACCCGACTTTGCTTTACGAGGATGTTCCTGCGGGGAACCTCGCATAGTTGTCTTTTGTTTTTAGACTTTTGAGAGTAGTCATGTATTAGGCTACATATTTTGTAACTAGACATGTATCCAGTTTTACATTTCAGACTTGTACTTTGGACATTTTACTATATGATACGACTTTTGTGTTTGGAGCATTTATGACTTTTATTCACTTATAGAACTGTTAGCACATTTTAGTCTTATCCTGTTGTCTTAGAACAGCTTACTACATTTTATATCAAACGTAGGCTGGGCATGACTCGACCTGGCCCAAAAATTTGGGTAGCGGGTCGTGACAAAATTCCTTATAGCAAATGTCATACATAGATTTCTGCCTCGCCGGTCGAATGGCAGATAATCTAATTAAGACTTTCAACTAAGCAGTCAAAGGGTACTGAACAGAAAGTCTAATTAAGACTTTCAACTAAGCAGCGTTGTAGGATTTAAAATATGGTACTCAGGATTAGTATCCATCCTTCGTGACATAGCTTACTCTGCCAAAACCTGACCAACATATCCTACACTAATCATTCCATATTTCAGTAATGTCAGTGAGCTAAATCATACTCAACTGTCGAAAATACTTAGGAGAAAACTCATTCACAGGATTAGTATCCATCCTTCGTGACATAGCTGAAATTTTATAGAGCTCGTTAATAATTATTAGTCAATTTATTCATCATTTCAAAACCCTGAAAAAGCCCCAAATAAGCTCCCAGTATCAGTAAATAGGGCTCGAACCCTAAATTAGAATTCGAATCCAAGCAAAACATTAAATTGACAGTTGATATGCCCAAAAAAACTCCCTGTATCAGCATATAGGTGTCACACTGTGAGTCTCGTGTCCACACAGTGGGACATGACGTGTCCAAACCAACAAAATAGGTGTCACACGAACTAGAAGCGAGTCCACTGTGAGTCTCGTGTCCCCGGCAGCGAGTCCACTGTGAGTCTCGTGTCCCCGGCAGCGAGTCCACGCTCTCGTGGACACGAACTAGAAGCGAGAGAGAGAGCTAGAAGACGAGGAGAAACTGGAAAGCGGGGGGGGAGCGTTACCTGAGTAGCTACCTGAGGAAGGAGGAGGAGGAGGAGGAGAAGGAGGAGGGAGATCGCCGGAGGAGCGCCGCGGAGGAGGAGGCCGGAGGAGGGAAATCGCCGGAGGAGCATTGCGGAGGAGGAGGGCATGAAATATTTGGGGGGAAAATTTGTGAAAGATCGAAAAGCAAAACCCTTGCTATATGAAACGATTAGCGACGTTCTTTTTGGACGTCGCTAAACGTCGCTGATATTTATGAAACGACGACGCTACTTAAAGTGCATCGCTACACGTCGCTACATCAGCGACGTGTACCGACGAACTTGCGACGCCTATTCTCATTTAACAAATTACAGCCGCTAGACGTCGCTATTAGTCGCTGTTAGCGACAAATAGCGACGTCTTGTATAAATGTCGCTAAAACCCCCAAAAATAGTGACGTTCTTCCTTGGAGTCGCTAAATACGTCGTTGATATGACTTATTTTGGAAGTAAACGACTTTCCGGCCTATGAAATATTATCTGGATGGAGCACTCATGGCCGTCTCTCATGTCCGTATTGCATGGACCGTAGTAAGGCTTTCCGCGTGAAACACGGAGGAAAAACGTGCTTCTTTGATTGTCATCGGCAATTTCTGCCAAAAGATCATCCGTTCAGAAGGAACAGGAATGCATTCCGTATCGGCGTTGTAGAGAAGGGTGATTCACCGCCAAGGTGGTGCGGAGCTACGATATGGGAGGAGGTTAGAGATTTTTCAAGTGCTATCGAAGATCCTACAACTGGGTACAACTGCGATGGATTTGGTAGAGATCATAACTGGACAAAGAGGAGCATATTCTGGGATCTACCATACTGGAGTACCAATTTGATCAGACATAATCTTGATGTCATGCATATTGAGAAGAATATGTTTGATAACATAATTAATACTGTGATGGACGTAAAGGGAAAATGAAAGACAATCCCAAGGCTAGGTTGGACTTAGAAGAAATATGCAAACGCCCTACGTTGCATTTGATAGAGCAGAATGGAAAACAGTTCCTGCCGAAGTCAATTTTCTCGCTGGACAAGGAGGATAAATGAGACTTTGTCGGTGGATCCAGGACCTAAAATTTCTAGACGGATATATGTCAAATCTGAAAAGATGTGTCGATCCGAAGGAAAATAAATTGACGGGTATGAAGAGCCACGACTGTCACGTATTCATGGAGAGCTTCATTTTCACATCCTTCACTCTCTCGGGACGTCGTACAGGATCCCGAGAAGGTGAAGGACATGAAGAGGAAGCTCTGAGAAGTGCACCCTGAACTGTTGCTCTTTTTATCCAAGATAAAACATAGAACAGTAAGCAAAACTGTCGATGGTTCGAACACTGTACTTCACACACACTGTAAACACAGACACACACCATAACAAAAATACATATTTTATTTTTTTAAAATATTTTTTTATTATTCTGCGACGTATAGCGACGGATAGCGACGGGAAATGGACGTCGCTATACGTCGCTGATTAGCGACGTTACGTCGCTGTACGTCGCCACATAGCTGACATAGTAGGCTTCCCACGTCTTCACGTAAATAGAACAAAACGTCGCTAAGTTGTCGCCTGACGTCGCTAAGTTTGCGACGTAACATTTTCGACGCTCTACGTCGCTAACTTTGCGATGATCCAGCGACACGACGTTGACGTCGCACACAGAGACACACACACACACACACACACACACATACTGACCATAAAATACAATTGGATTTTTTAAAATTTGCTAGCTTTTATCGGGCATCTAACCCAGTACCTCCCCTTTCCTTACCAAAGAACTGAACTATTGGTTTGCCCAACCTGTCGTACGTTTTTGAGTTTTTTGACATGAAAAAATGAGATTGTAGAACAAGAGAGAGTAATAATGAAGTAGTATAACGAGTTTAAAAACAGTAGCAAATATTAACCATGACATGTGTCATACATGGGAAAGGATGGGTTGGTACTTCATCGTGAAGAGAACGAACGTAATAGTAAGATACATTAAAAGGACATTAGTTGGTGAAGGCTTACTGGCTTGATTATTGTCGCCCTAACTGGGACATTAGCTGAAATGAAAGAAGTTGCTGCAATAAAACTTTACTATATTATGCCAAAAATATAATAAATTAATATGATATGGTTTCATTCTATATTCAATCTACCTGCATTGTTTCTGGAGATGTTAGCTGATGGAGAAATTCTGGATTTTGCATCATCTCTCTAATTTGAGTATTTTCCATCAGGGTATGTGTTTGAGGATTCAAGTTAAGCAACTATCAGCTCAGAAATCATGAAGTTAGACAACATTGAACATCTTTCAACACTTGAAAATGAAATAACTACCTGATTCATGTACTGAGGGTCAAAAAGGAGGTTTTGTATCATCTGTGTCATGGCAGGATTTTGCATGACCTGATTTATAAGGGATGGATCCTGCATGCCATTAACTGTCTGTTCTAAATCTGGAAATGCTAACCCACCCAAGCACTACTAAAATATGCTATATTAGCGACGTTGTTTAGCGACGGAACAAATATCGTCGCTAAATATGTAATATAGCTCCGCCCTTATATTGACATCGCAAACCGTCGATGAATAGCGACGTTCAGCGACAGTAGATAAATGACGTCGCTATTCCGTGACGTTCAGCGACATATTATTAAAATATGTCGCCATATATTAAAAGTTTACGATGTTTAGCGACGTCGACTGTTGACGTCGCTAATGTTTTTACTTAGGGCACGGGACTGTTTCCTTTTTTCCCCTCACTCGAAAATTTCATATTTCGTACGGAGCTCTCGGCGACTCCCTCCCCCCTCCGGCGACTCCCCCCCGGCGACTTCCTCCTCCTCCGGCGACTCCTTCCTCCCCCCCCGAGCTCCTCCTCCTCGAGCTCCTACTCCCCCAATCCGAGATGCTCCTCCTTCTCTCCGGTAAACCCTAACACTCATCCTTCTCCTCCTTCTCTCCTACACACACACACACACACACACACACAGACACACACACACATAGACACACACACACACACGGACACACGGACACATGCGTACACACACACACACACGGATACACGGACACACACACACACAGACACACACACACAGCTATTGTGTGTGTTTTGAATCCATAGGTTCGATTTTGAGGCTCTTTTGAGTCCTCATTAGGAAGTTAGGATGGGTTTGATATCACCCATGGAGAAATTCCGAGAGTGGCTAGGATAGATTTTTGCCCAATAGTATTAGCAGAGGGATACTAACATATTGTTAGTGCAATAGGCAGCGGCAGCGGCATCGGATGTAACAGATGTAACAAATACATGTATCACAGAGGAAGAGAGTGTGAGAAGTGTGAATATATAGGAGAGTTACCTGTGTTAATAGGCAGTAACTTAATGGCAGGATGGGGTGTGACAGGTTTAGGGGTCATTAGACCTGTGCATTGGATGCACAGGAGAGTGCCCCATGGTCGAGTGCAGGTGTTTAGATGGGTTGGTTTATAGGAAACCATATGCATGTGTGGCCTGCAGTGCTTGGGTTGGCATGGTTTGTCTAGACAGATTTTGGCTTATGCATTTGCCTTGCATTTGCTAGTAGCCACAGAGCAGTGGCCTTGGCTAGGCACTACAGACAATAGGCATGAGGCAAGGAAAAGTAGAGTTTGCTTTGGCTACTGTATTTCCCTTGGCTCTGCCACAGAGCAGTGACAGTAGCAGGGAACACCCTCCTTTTTGGTGATTGCCCAAGTGGCCATTGACTCGTGACACTAGGCCATAGGCATGGGGGTTAGTCTTAGTATCATGTATCAGAGGGTCTAATCTATAGGGTGTCTAGTATGTATCAGAGGCTTGGGATCACTTGGTTAGTTGTATCAGAGTTTAAGCTATGGGTTGTAACCATAGGTGAATAGGGAGTTTTTGAGATACTCACTTGAGTATCAGTAAGTTTGGTATCCTTGTATGTTAGGATGTTAGTAAGGGATATGCATATCAGAATAATATGGTATCAGATAATAGAATGTTAGTCTAGGTTCATGTGAGTGTTGGTGTGAGTGTTAGATTAGTGTAGTAGAGTTCAGAAGCCATGAAGGCAGCAGGACAGTAGCTTACCTTGGCCACAACTCATGGAGAGATGTGTGTCTCACTATATACAAATGAAGGAATATATATGTGATAGGTAATTGCATATGTTTAATTCTTGAAGACAAATACATGTATCACATATTCCAATTCATAGAGGGATACTAACAGTATGTTAGTACAATAGGCAGCAGCAGCGGCTAGTTCCTATATATATGTGTTAGAGATAGATGTTAGGATGCACAAGAGAATTGATGTTAATTAAGACAATTTTCAACTTGACCCTGGTGATATCGAAACGAATCTAGTGTGTCTGAATGTGATTGGCATCAGTAAGAATCGATTGCGTATGTGTATACGTTGGATGCACAATAACTTATGTGCGATATAGCATGGTTATTAGTAACTGTCCGCTACTAATGTGTGTCCCATAATAAGACATAATATACGAATTTGTGCCTATTGGATAATGTGTGTCCATCTTTGCAGAATTATTTCCAAATGGATATGAATTACTACTTGTAGAATCGTTCATGGATGTACAATCGTCGTCCTAATGATATGTGTGGTGTGCAGGATGATTACATAGCGGGAGTAGAGCAGTTCCTGCAGTTTGCTAAGGCGTTCCCTCAGTACATGGACGGCACCAAAATTAAGTGTCCGTGTGTGAAATATCATAACGTGAAATATTATCCAGAAGAGGAAGTGACATATCATTTGTACTCGAGGGGTTTCACGCCTAATTACTATCAGTGGACCGTACACGGAGAACTTGTGTCTTTAGCATCAGAGCCGGAGCCTTATGTTGAGCCGTATATGCATGCGGGACCTAATTTTGGTTCAGATAATTATGCATACGACGACGGGTGCGTGAACATTGGTTTCGACGCTGCGGGGCCTAGTTTCGTTCATGATACAGCTGAGGAGGCACCGAATGTCGATGCTGCAAAGTTAATGGAGTTGCTAGAGAATGCAAGGACTCCATTGTATCCTGGTTGTGAGGATCATTCACCGTTGGAGGTGGTTACAAGACTGTTGAGCATTAAGTCAGATTTTAACATGTCGTAAGAATGCTACAACCGAGTGTTGGAGTTGATTATAGAGATCTTGTCGGCGGGTGCTAAGTTACCTAAAGACTTCTATCGGTCTAAGAGGATGGTGAGATCGCTCTGGATGGGATACGAGAAAATTAATTCTTGTCACAATGGGTGCATGCTGTACTACAAAGATGATAAGGACGCAGATGTGTACAAATTTTGTGGTGCTGATCGTTATAAGACAACTAGTACAGAAAGGTCTACCGGTGCAAGAAGACCGACCGATTCAATGCACTACTTGTCTTTAACGTCGCGGTTGCAAAGATTATTTATGGTGAAAGAGACGGCCGAAAATATGAGTTGGCACATGCGAGAAAAGATTGAAGGAGTGTTGGATCACCCATCCGATGGAGAAGCATGGAAGCACTTTGATCGAGTGTATCCTGATTTTGCTTCAAATCCGCGTAATGTCAGGTTGGGGCTATCTTCTGACGATTTTACTCCTTTTGGTCTTTCGGGATCCCAGTATTCGTGCTAGCCTGTGATTGTCACTCCGTATAACCTACCGCCTTGGATGTGCATGAAGACTCAGTACATGTTTCTAACCGTTATAATTCCTGGTTCGAACAATCCCAAGAAGAACATTGATGTGTAATTACAGCCTTTGATAGATGAGTTGAATCAATTATGGGAAGTAGGCGCTAACACGTACGATGTTTCCAGAAAGCAAAATTTTCAGATGAAGGCAACCCTTATGTGGACCATCAACAACTTTTCGGCTTATGAAATGTTATCTAGATGGAGCACTCATGGCCGTCTCTCATGTCCGTATTGCATGGACCGAAGTAAGACTTTTCGCTTGAAACACGAAGGAAAACCGGGCTTCTTTGATTGTCATCGGCAATTTCTGCCAAAAGATCATCCGTTCAGAAGGAACAGGAATGCATTCCGTGTCAGCGTTGTAGAGAAGAGTGATCCACCGCCAAGGTGGTACGGAGCTACGATATGGAAGGAGATTAGAAATTTTCCAAGTGCTATCGAAGATCCTACAACTGGGTACAAGTGCGATGGATTTGGTAGAGATCATAACTAGACAAAGAGGAGCATATTTTGGGATCTGCCATACTGGAGTACCAATCTGATCAGACATAATCTTGATGTCATGCATATTGAGAAGAATGTGTTTGATAACATAAATAATACTGTGATGGACGTAAAGGGAAAACGAATGACAATCCCAAGGCCAGGTTGGACTTAGAAGAAATATGCAAACGCCCTGCGTTGTATTTGATAGAGCAGAATGGAAAATAGTTCCTGCCGAAGTCAATTTTCTCGCTGGACAAGGAGGATAAAGTGAGACTTTGTCGGTGGATCCAGGACCTAAACTTTCCAGACGGATATGTGTCAAATCTGAGAAGATATGTCGATCCGAAGAAAAATAAATTGATAGGTATGAAGAGCCACGACTGTCACGTATTCATGGAGAGCTTCATTTTCACATCCTTCACTCTCTCGGAACGTCGTACAGGATCCCAAGAAGGTGAAGGACATGAAGAGGAAGCTCTGAGAAGTGCACCCTGAACTGTATCTCTTTTTATATAAGATAAAATATAGAACAGTAAACGAAACTGTCGATGGTTCAAACACTGCACTTCACACACACTGTAAACACAGACACACAGCATAACAAAAATACACATTTTATTTTTTTAAATATTTTTTTTATTATTCTGCGACGTATAGCGACGAATAGCGACAGATAGCGACGGGAAGTGGACGTCGCTATACGTCGCTGATTAGCGGCGTTACGTCGCTGTACGTTGCCACATTGCTGACGTGGCAGGCTTGCCACGTCATCACGTAAATAGAACAAAACGTCGCTAAGTTGTCGCCCGACGTCGCTAAGTTTGCGATGTAACATTTTCGTCGCTCTACGTCGCTAACTTTGCGACGACCCAGTGACAGGACGTTGATGTCGTAAATAGCGACGTAGGGCGACGAATGTGCCATCTGCGACTAGCTTAAAAGCGACGTTCATTTTCTGTCGCTAAAGTCGTTGCTAATTAAGATTAGCGACGTAGTTTCCATTATTAGCGACGTATAATGACGTCGCTAATTTACCTTATTTTAGTAGTGAAGCCAGAAATACTTGGTGCGCAGCAGCAGCAGCAAGTGCTGACCTGGCATTTGTTGGCTGCACACCTCCAGCTGTTAATTTAACATTTAGTATATGTGGAGAAAGAGAAAGGTTTTACAATGCTAAGAGAGATGCAATGACTACGACCTTCTTCTTTTACTTACTTTTACAACCTTATTATGCTTTAAACCATTGCTGATTTATCTTTTTCGTTTAATTTTCTTTGTTGAATTGACCAAAAAAGAGACTCTCAATGTCGATATCGGTCAGTATAGGGTATCGGTCAGTATCAGATCGGGACATGCCAAACTATATCGATATCGGCCGATACTTTAAACCATGGTTGTATGACTTCTTAAAATACAATGTATTGCATATGAAATTGGACAACATAACAAAACGATAGTGAGCAATATAATCCCAGTGCAATTATGCTCTTAACTATAAAAGATGGAAGCAACAGAAGATTTTTTTATTCAAGGAACAAACTTCCAAGAAGCATTTCAAGTCAGAGAAACCCAACAATAGGTTTGTGGACTTGAATATTTAGCAAGCACCTAGAATTAAGCATCCACTTCCATGTACAAATTCAAATGTATCAATTTGGACACTAAACCCCTTTTGATAGTGACAATGCTGATTACACAATTGCACATATTGGCACTTGCATCCAGGAGATGTAGGTTCAAATGTTTGAAAGAAACTCTCCTCAAACAGAGGAAAGGCTGTGCTTTATTATCAGGATCCTCATGGCTCTTAGATGCCTTTTATACCCTCAACATCACCTCCAACTTTTCAAGACACTTGTTCCCTAATCCTATATGTCGATGACTTCTCACCATATATCTCAAGCATACCAACAGATACAAAAAGTCTATCCCAAAATTTTGGGGCGGTCATTTGAATCTTTTTTCTCTGTAATGTAAACAATAATATGCATGCATCAGATTAAATACAAGATTAAACAACCAACTACAATCTAATATATGGAATACTCATTTAAACTCAAATCTTTATATGCAAGCAAAATATTATATATTAGATTAAACAAGCACCAATAGTCTAAATCTATATATGGAATATGTAACATTTAAGTCAAATTGAAAATTGCAGAATTGATGAAGACTAGGGTTTTTTCTCACCACAAAAAGGGGGGTTTCCTCACCTCAAATAGGGGTTATTGGGCAGCCGACCCGCTGCAGGTGGATGTCGAAAAAGAGTTGGCCTCGCCGTATCTGACGACAGAGGTCGACGATACACCGGACTCGCAGGACTCATCGCAGCCGATGACCGATGGTCTCGCAGGACTCGTCGTAGGTCGACAATGGTGTATGCATACACTAAAATTGGTGAATGAGAGATAGAGAGTGTGTAGGGAAGAAATAGTGGAAACGATGGAGAATGGATATGTATATAGTGAAATGAGGGGGAATTGGGGGCAAATTAGAGCGCCGCCCCCTTTTTTCTCCTGCTGGAAATTTTCAGTAGTGATGTTAATAATTTAGGAAAAATATATAATTTTTTTCTAACAGACTATAGGTATATACTAACGGGTGCATCTTGTTAGTGTTTTGTAATAGGTTAAGGCCGTTAGAACCTGCAAACAAGGTCCATTAGAAATTGGCCAATATGGTGTAGTGACATTAACCACAGATTATATATATATATATATATATATATATATATATATATATATATATATATATATATATATATATATCCGTAACCTTTTCCTAGCACAAGAAACCCATTCTTCATATAATAGCTCCCAAACACAACAAAAACAAAATTCGAGTCTGGAATCAAACTACCAACCAAATTTAAACAGAATAAACAACCACTTGGCCAAAGCCGATCCTCAAAGAACTAATTTCCGAAGTCGAAATCGGACTAACGATTCTGTAATCGTTCCGAGTAACCATGCAAGCAACATAAAAATATTCGGATCCCGTAACGGGATCAGAACCAGTCATCATCGACTACTACGGGGAGAGACGATCTACTCGACTAGGGATTATACCAAAAATCTGATGACTGAATCAGAAGTGTGGTCTCAGACTCGGATCAGCGCATCGTCACCGGCTCGAAGCCTCGGTAACACATCTGGACAGCGGCGAACGACAGCGGTGCAAGGGGCTTGGGTCAGAAGGTTAGTTAGGGAGGAGCGTGTTAGCCTAATGATTATATCATATTTTTGAATATGGCTAATCAATTAAGTTTAACATAATGACGTCACTAATATTCATATAATCACTATCATGTTGCTACTTAAACTTAGCATTGTCCTAATTTTCAACATCGTATTGCTATATTTGTATCATAATACATCATACTGCTTTGTTTGTCTAACATATACTTTTAGATATGCAGTAAGCATGATCAAACATGATCAAACCAAGATATATGCAATAGAAAATTAATGATGGGCCAAAGACGGCGTCATACAAGAAGATTTCTCTGAACTGCCTAACGACCTATCTGGGGCTTCATATCGGGGGTTTCACTGCCCGATCTACGGACAGGGGTCGAGGGGACAGCATCTCCGTAGGGTTTCGAGGGCGAAGCCCTTGAAAGGTATTCAGATTTTTAGATCTATTTATCTTTGGACGACCGCCGTCAAGAAAAAAGACGTCTTCAAGTCTGCACAAATATCAGAAGTAAGGCGTTATCAAAGGGCTACTGGTTTTCCTATTTTATCAATATATTTTTTACATTTATTGAGTCTAGGAATAAGATGTACATTGAGTCGTACTGACAAATAGGCTACCTAAGAAACGTTTTCAAAATATTCTTCTATTTTGAAAACAAGCCCACTTACGAAAGTCCAAACTACTTCCTAACTGCCTGACTTTTCAAAAATTCCAAAAATCAATTTGCAAAATCCCTAACAGAACTCCAACAAAATTTAGCCCGAGTTCAGTTAGTGTCCGTTGGACTTAAACTTGGTTATCCTGCAGTTACAGATGCAACGGCTATATGCCTCAAAGAATTATGTCCGAATTCTGACTTCGAAAAACATATAAAAAGAGAAGAATTTCACTCATTTTAACACACCTCTCTCTTCTCTTCTCTCTACGCTTAATACATTCTTCCAAAGTATTCTGAGCTATTCATTTTCAAATTATAAGCCAGTTACAATCCTCTAGTCGATTTGCCAGTACGATATAGTCTAGAAGTTTCAGAGAGATTATAATCATAGGCTTGATTGAAGAAAGATACTTCACAATTGAAGTTGGTCGAGTACTTCATATCAAAGCTCATGTTGTAGAAGTTGTAAGAACTTCGTATGAATACTTGCGATATTTTTTCTATAGTGGATTCAACTAGAAGCTAGAGTTCTTCCGATTGGAATAGTTCTCACAAGAGAGAAACCAGTATACATCACCATATTTGTGTTTGCTTTCTGATCTTTGTCTTTCATTTACTTAGTTGTGATATATTATATGTGATCTTGTTGCTAACATTCTTAATTAGCTAAATTCTGCTGCCTACTCTATTAATCCCCTTCTAGAGTATTGTACTTTACAATTCGTTCCTACAATTGGTATCATAGCAGGTTATACAGATAAATCGAGTATTATAAACTGTTGTTACATAGATCACTATATCATATATGGCAAGTATGTACTTCACAACTGAAGAGCAATCCACAAATACACTTCTACTATTTGATGGAACAAACTATTGGAAGACATGAATGAGCTTCTACCTGAAGTCTCTAGATTTTGACTTATGGTCAATTGTTGTCAATGCCTACAAAAAGTCTACTATCACTTATATTCTCACATCCTCTATAATCAACAAGCCTTATTATAGTTACACGAAGGAAGAGAAGAAGTTAGCTAGCCTTGATGCAAATACGATGCATACCTTTTACTGTGCTGTAGACATAAATGTATTCAATCTTATTACTACTTGCACAACATGTCAAAAAATTTAAAAAGTTCTTGAAGCTACTTATGAGTGCAGATATGAAAGCAAAGCTAGCACCTCCAGAGAGGAGGATAGTCTTCATAATGATGCAAATATGTGCATAATAGAATTAAAATTTAATGTATAACACAATCTCTTATACGAAGAAGAGCTTGTATGTGACAACTGCAAGAAGATATGCCATATCCAAGAAGATTGTACTAATGCTAGAAAGGAGAGTCACTACGAACGATCAAATAAAGGAATATCATCGTCTCATAAGTACGCTAGCATGAGCATATGGTGTGAAAGCGAAGCAACAGATTCTGAAGAAGAAGAAGAGAGACCTCATCAAGCTGCAAATTTTTGCTCAATGGCATTATCCAGCGAGTTACAAGACCACTCTGTTCTGGAAGAGAATGAATTCTCTTATGATGAGTTATCTGATGCTTTCAGTGATCTATTGGAAGAACACAAGAAAGTACTAGATAAGTATAAGCAAGCTAAAAAGGATATTCTAGTCTATAAGCGTGAGAATAAAAATCTTACTTGCTTAATGAATTATGCTAGAAATACTTCTCTTTCTGATAGTTATACTAAAATTTTCATACTTGAGTTTAGATTGCATGAGGCACTTGATTGCATTGAGAAAAACACTAAAAAAAATGCTAAATTTAAGAAGGAATTAGAATCAGAAAAGAAAAAGTATTCTATTGCTTCATGTAGAATTGATGCTCTTAATGCTAAATATGATGAGATCTGAGCTAACTCTAAAAGTTAGAGATTAGACTGGAAAAGCAGCTAGTACAACCTATGACTCAGTCTAAGATAAGACACGTAACATCTCACAAAGTCACACACGACAGATCTTTTACAATTGAAGCAAGCAAAGTTAAAGCTTCACGCAACCATGCTTTTTATTACAAGTATCCATGCACATCATATCACACTACTGCACGGTCTTATACTGCTGCACATAGCACTAATATTTATACTTTCTGTCATTATTGTGGTATTGATGCACACATTTCTAATCGTTGTTAGATTAGAAAACTAGTTGATATGAACTTATGCAAATGGGTTCCCAAAGCTAATAAATGTGGATCAAAGTATTGGATACCAAAGTCTTCACCTAATATTTTAGGTGGAGCAACTTATGCTGAACCATAGAACCATGGAACATGTTGGTGGTTGCACAACTACAAAGGTCATCTTTTATGCAATTGCACCAAGATAAGTGTAGTCATTTGAACCACTTTGGTAACATGCTAAATAATTTATTTTATGGTTTTATTTACAGAATCTAGCATGTTCTTATTAATATCTTTCTATTTGATATCTATTAGTTGTTTATTGTTCGAATCAATGTGAGATATAATCCTAACATGGCTAGCTGTTTAGCTTAAATGATTCCTAACATGGCTAGCTGTTTAGCTTAAATGATTAGTTCACACTATATAGTATTTTATTTTCTATTAGTGTGACACATTTGTCTATGTATGCTCTTTACTCTTAATCTTTATTCTTGAAGCATGCATACCACTGAAGTTCATAGGAGCTTTTTTTTGGATTAATATGTTTTTGACTCTTCGTCTTTAATATTTTTTTAATGGTCACTTTTTACCAATTTGTCTTTAACATATCATATTTACTTTGTTCGGTATTTTGTAAGTATATATGTTTAGCACGAGTCTTCTATTTACTTGAAAAGTATATACATATACTTTTATGTTAACCATGTGCCTGCATAATATATACACTATTGATTCTTAAATTTTATTGTGATTAGCTTCTTATGAATCAATTACATCTTTGTCAGATAAAGCACATTTATGCATATTTTTTATCTTGTGATAATTTTTTAATGCTTATTAAGGATAGATAAATAATTTATTGTCATTCATATATTTCTCATATGTTTCTTACATTAATATATATTTTTGTATAAACATCTTTATGGGAATATATGAGTTAAGTTCGAGTTCTATATTATTTTAAAAAGTAGTTTTAAACTTGTGCTTATCTCATACTTCAGCTATTGATTACTTTGAACAAATTTATGTTCTTCTCTTTATTAGCTTCTTCCTCAAAGCCTCTTTTAATATATATTTTTTGCTTTTTGGTTGACATGACTCTTATTTAAATAATTTTTCAATATCTAGATCTTGATAAACTATTTTTTGGGTATTTACTTCTTTTATATTTAGAGATTCTGGATTTCGATGTTGTTCGATGATACTGCATATATTCTTAAATCTAAGTTCTTAAAAAATTATTTTAGGTATAAGCCGAAAGGGTCCTTCTGTTATACATGTTTAAATAGCCTGAAACGACACGGTGTACTAGTCTTCGGACTACCGCTAGTTGGAAATCGGCCCCTACAGCTAACCCGAAGTGATCAATACTTTTATAGACTTAAGATTTATTAAGGTTTACTTACAACTATTATCTAGTTCTGGATCCAAGGTACTGAACCCAGTCCCCTAGGTTCCAGAATACATCAAGCATATCTAGGTCCTACATTTTGATTTACAAATGATTTATATTTTATTGTTACCTAATGATTTTATAGCACATATGAATAAATGTAATTGATACATCTTATACCGTATGTTACATTGTTCAAAGATTTTTTTTAAGTCCATAGAATATAATTGATTTTATATTGCACATATTCTTCTTAAATCCTAGGTTATTAAAGAAAAGATTTAATTTGAGTAGAAGCCTACAAAGGGTCTGTCTCTCACCATGGCTACGGCTAAAACGAAGCCGTACTTAAGTGTTCCCCAGTGAAGCTCCGTTAACTGGGACAGTACCTCTACAGCTAACCCAAGATTGATCAACGCTTTATAAACTAAAGATTTATTGAGATCTAGTTACAATTGTTATCTGATGGATTTTAGATTTTAGCTTTGATGAATAATATTATTTAATTTTACAAAAGGTAACATATATTGATCTTCCATAAGTTAATGTTTGTCATCTTTTGATATATTTATTTTTCTGTCACACTATTCGATATTTCAGACTTGACGATCTTTTGACTACTCATTGAATATTATGGTCTTGTGATTTTGTTTTTAGCTTGTGTAATATTCATAATTTTAAGCTTTTTATTATGTTCTTCTCATTCAAGTTATTTACTGTCTATAGCAGTAACTCTTTGCAGGGAAGAAATGCATATTGAATTCTCTCTCTCAAAGCGTTTCTTCTCTTTAAACCCTACGGTTATCTGATCGATACCGTGCAATGGCTTTAAAAGGGAAGAAATAAACTTTGATAAGAAGACCTAATATTTTTAAATTAGTTTCTGCTTCTAGAAATATTATCTGAAATTTGTAAATTTTGTCAATACTATTATTTTTGGATATAGCCATGTAAAGGTGGAGCAATTAATTATTTCAAATCAATTATCCCCTTGATATACCATATATCTAGAATATATTTCCTTTAAACATTATGTTTATTTGTTCAAAATAGGCTATTTATGATTTATGAATTCTTTTATTAAAAACTGTTTTCATGATATAAGAATTCGAATCGTCAGCTGTCAGTCTGAAGACTAAACAGACGCATTCGAACATTTATTAAGACAATTTTTCATAATAAATTTCGTATTTCAAAAGTCTTTTTGAATTCTCTATAATTTATTAAATTTGTCTGTTATTCGCATTAAGACAGTCATTGAAAAAAATTTGTTGTCATGAAATCATCTTTTTGTTATTTGAATACATATTTTTTTGGAGACATATTTTGTTTGTTTATCTTTAAGCATTTATTTATTGGATATTTCTTTTACTTTCCTCAAGTTTATATTTGTTTTAAGTTTGGAACTTTATATGCATTTAATCCAAGGAAAGAAAAGATGTATAACTTGGATATTCCTTAGATCTTGTGATTATTTATTATATCTATTTTTGTATATAAATTACTTTTGAACTAGATACGCATATTTTAAGGGGGAGCAAATTAATTGTTTCAATTTTTTTATGCCCTTAATATGTTGTATACCTAGTTTATCATGGACATATATTCTTTTACTTAAAATATCTTATTAGTTTGTTAATTATTTTTTTATTTTAGTAAGTTTATGAGAGAATATATTGTTATTATTATTTATTTATTTTTAATTCCCTCATTCTATTCGAGTTTCTAAAAGTTATGTTGCGAAATATATTTAATTATCCTTATTTTATTATTACTTGAGTTTATATTAATTTTGGCATTTTTTATTGAGATTTTATATCAAAGTTCATGATTATCTATATTTAGACCGATCATACTTTGCAGGGGAACATTCAAGTCGACTGAATTTCTCCTTCTCAAGTATTTTATTTTCATTACCTTCATGTTTATCTAATAGATATATAGGTAATTAAATTTAAATACATGAACTTTGGTATAGATTTTGCATAGATTCTAGTATAGCTATTTTTTATTTCTTTTCAATGATTATACTCTTTATTGATGTTATTTACTAATTTGTATGGACAAATTATTAATCATATTTTTTGTGATCGTTGTTAAAAGTCTCATTACATTTTTATTTTTTTTATATACTAGATATGGAAAAAAATTTCTCATGGATTATTTATGACCAATAATTGATTTCTACGTTTTGGTATCTACTGTTTATTAAATCCTTTATTAGTCTATTTTAAAACTACAGTTACTTTTATACATCATATTGTGTTTTGAATGTCATTTTTGGATTTATAGTTGGTAAACTATGTATTGCTTGATTTCAGTTTTCTTTGTTAATAATCAACCAACTATATTATGTTTTGACATATTTTTCTATTTTATGTAATTTTCTAAAACTTGTCATTACACTGTTCTCATAAGCCTTAATCATGATTATTTTTGTCTTTCTCCTTTACTTATGCTTGAGTTCGTTTTATCTCTTATTACGGAA
Organism: Iris pallida; assembly: GCA_029216955.1. NCBI lineage: Eukaryota > Viridiplantae > Streptophyta > Magnoliopsida > Asparagales > Iridaceae > Iris > Iris pallida. The sequence continues at coordinate 1,282 of JANAVB010034321.1, read as the reverse complement.
GAGCTTATTTTTTTATCATGTCAAAGGGAAAGAAATAAGTTTAAGTTAGCACACAATATTCTAATATTACGTGTTTATTAGTGTACATGCCTCTATCGTATCTATCTTAAACTTAACTGATTTACCATAATAAAAAATGAGGAGATTGTTAGCCCAATAATTATATCATATTTTTGAATATGGCTAATCAATTAAGTTTAATATAATAACGTCACTAATATTCATGTAATCACTATCATGTTGCTACTTAAACTTAGCATTGTCCTAATGTTCCACATCTTATTGCTATGTTTGTATCATAATGCATCATACTACTTTGTTTGCCTAACATGTACATTCAGACATGTAGTAAGCATGATCAAACATGATCAAACCAGGATATATACAATAGAGAATTAATGATGGGCCAGGGACGGTGTTACACAAGAAGATTTTCAGATCTGTTTATCTTTGGACGACCGCCGTCAAGAAAAAATGCGTCTTCAAGTCTGCTCAAATATCAGAAGAAAGGCGTCATCATAGAGCTATTAGTTTTTCTATTTTATCAATATATTTTTTATATTTACTGAGTCTAGGAATACGATGTACACTATGTCGTACTGGCAAATAGGCTACCCAAGAAACATTTTCAAAATACACTTTTATTTTGAAAACAAGACCACTTACAAAAGCCCAAACTATTTTCTAATTGCCTGACTTTTCAATAATTCCAAAAACCAATTTGCAAAAATCCTAAGAGAACTCCAACAGAATTCGGCCTGAGTTCGGCCAGAATTTGGTCTGAATTCAGTTAGTGCCCGTTGGATTTTGAACTTGGTCATCCTGTAGTTACGGATGCAATGGCTATCTGTCGAGATTCTCCTAAAGAATTCTGTTTGAATTCTGTTCGAATTCTGTCCGAATTATGACTTTGAAAAATCTATAAATAGAGAAGAATTTTACTCATTTCAACACACCTCTCTCTTCTCTTCTCTCTAAGCTTAATACGTTCTTCTAAAGTATTTTGAGTTATTCATTTTCAAATTCTAAGCCAGTTACAATCCTCTAGTCGATTTGTGAGTGCGGTACGGTCTAGAAGTTTCAGAGAGATTGCAATCAGATACTTAATTGAAGAAAGACACTTTACACTTGAAGTTGGTCAAGTACTTCGTATCAAAGCTCGTGTTGTAAAAGTTGCAAGGACTTCGTATGAAAATTTACGATATTTTTCCAATAATGGATTCAACTGGAAGCTAGAATTCTTCCGACTGGAATAGTCCTCACAAGAGAAAAACTAAAACTA